>CM062809.1:749968685-750071185 GCA_031772625.1 Pinus tabuliformis
GGATTCAAATAGATCAAGATTTTTTTTTGAGATTTTATATAGGATACAAGAGAATAGAATATATTTATTTACATCCTCGGAAAATTCTGTAGAAACTATAGGACTAAGTTACAGCGAAAATTGTACAAAAATTTCCGCAGCGTAGCTACCCCAAGGCTAACTTCACCTACTCTATCTATACTGTGAAAATACCCATTTTTCAAAGTTTTTAAAACACCTTGAGTATCAACTACCTACTTGTTTTTAGGTTTTAAAACACTTTACATATAAGTTTATAACTACGTACTGAGGGCAAATTTTACCAGCCATGTAAACTATTCAAATATTCATGCTTTATTGAGGGCTTCTTCTTACTTTCTTGTACAAAGTTACTGTAACATGTATATTAACCCACCTAAAAAAAATGCCTGATGTTCAACATGAATTACTTGTTTAGGTTCGCCATTTCTGCCTCCAATGGTGGTTGCAATAATATGCCCCGCCTCTGTGACATTTCCAGCTACGACAGTTGCTTTTTCTTTCATCTCCTGAGGAACTTACCCATTAGGAAAAATTGATTTGAAACCAGAATTTACTTTCATGTCATAACAAAACTATTGTACATTAAAGAATACAAACACTGTAACAGTTCTGTTTCAAATAACCTAAACCATGTGATCACCTTGTCATCCTTGATCTTCATGGTGTTCATCTCTCTAGGTAGGCGTTCAACTCCACTTGGTCCCAATTTTACTGGCGCAGAACCGGTCTTGGTTTCTATTCTCACTGGCACCAACCACGTTACTACTCTATGCCTGTTACAGCACCCAACTTTCTGCCTCGACACCTGCCTGGATTCATGGTCATTTCCTGTATTAATACCAAATGACTAGACGCTACAGGCGTGTATTAAGATTCTAGAATCCCCGTGAAATTTATACAAATGGACACTTTTCTTTTCAGGGATTTGTTATTTTTTCGACATCCATTGCATGATTGTAATATGACACAACCAACAGGCATAAATATAGAAATTCTTTTAAAGAACGACTATCAGACATCAGAACTGAAGACCTTGTTGTCAGTTTGTAAACAGAAATTGACACAACAACACATTTATCCCCTTCAATATGACGGTATTTCTTCTCCTGATATTACTTGATGACCAAATCCATGCTTACAATATGCAAGTTTTTCATTCACACAAAACAATGGACTGTATGGCCAAAGAAAAAAAAAACAGGTTACCTAGTCGTGCAGTAATTTCAATGAACTGTTTATTCAATTGCTCTGTACGCCCAAATCTGCTGCTCCGCAATGAGTTTCAATCATCCTTTTGCCATGTTGTTCTGAAAACAACAAAAACATGTTCTTGCTTAGGTTACCAGTTATGTTTTATTTTTCTGCCTGCAATTACAATCCTACGGGCCTATTTCAATTCCTTTGAGTTTCATCGAAATGAATAGACTCGTTGTTTCCAATTGAACAGAGCATACTTTTGCAGGTCGAAGGTCGGAATGGGATCGGGTGAGAAGTAGCACAACAAGGATTCATCCCAGTCGAGCACACAGTTTTCCATTTGTAGACACTTTTTTGGGGTCCTCCCAGTGAGGGGAGGTGAGCGACCTAAACTGCTATATCAATTTATTTTCGTGAGCCTCCCAGCCATGTATCTTTTCTTGGCAGGTCCTGAAAGGTCTGCTTTGCTTTCTCATTGATGCCTTGCTCCGTCCTACCTTTCAGTCAGTGCAGGCTGGGAATCTCAGCAAGCAAGCAGGTTTCGAAGCTGCCTTTGTACAATATTCAGATGTAGACACACGGTGGAGTGTCATCCTTCCGATATCACATTGACCAGGGCCATTCCTCGCGTGTTCTTTGAGAGCCTATCAAACCATGATCAAAAGGAACAGATCTCATTTCATGCTAATCTATGCTAATCTCGACATTGCCGGAAGAAAGAGCCTGTGAACTATCCAAGATTATGCTGTAATGCATGCACGCTGGCGGGTCTTCAGAATGGTGGCCACGGTCTTTTTGTTCCATTAGTCGAACTATCCAAGATTATGCAAAACAGGTGTAACACATGCAGGGAGGGTCTTCGGAATGGCGGGTCCGTGGATTATCTCCAGAACAGGTTCTACACGACTTCCGACTCGGATTTTCCAAAATATGTCATATGATCACGGTTCTCGACGATATCTACGACACCTTCGGAACAATGGAGGAGCTCGAACTCTTAACCGCAGCATTTAAGAGGTGATATCTGGGGAGGCCTATTTCATACATATAATTCTTATGTATTTTTAATAACTTTACCTTCAAATTAAGAAAAAGTATACTAATCCTTCTCGATTTTAAATAAGTAACTTTCCTTTCACAGAAGATTCAAGGCCGAGACACAGTCAGCTATGTTCGACAATCTGTATGAACAATTATAGTAAAGCATACACGTAATACAAATATTTCTTTGTGAGAACCTTAACTTGGGGAAATATTTCACCCAGTATGATCAGTTAATTTTGTTTCGCTTGTTCATGTGCCTGTGCAGTGGGAGGATTATTTTGATTCGTCTATGGTAGAAGCCAGGTCGATTTCCACTGGTTATCTTTCGACATTCGAGGGGTACCTGGAGAATGGCAAAATCAGTTTCGGTTCTCGCATAATGACACTGCAACCCATGCTCACGTTGGGATTTTCTCTTCCGCGTCACATATTGCAGGAAATAGACATTCCCTCGAAGTTCAATGAGTTGATATGTGCCATCCTTCGACTCAAAGGTGACACTCAAGGCTACAAGGTATTCCTCATAACCTTTTATAGCAAATCAAATCAAATGGAATATGTTGTGGATTTATTCATTTTTTATTGCAATTTAGAATTGGGATACATATGATAGTGACAATGGCATTGTGAATGCAGGCAGACAGGGCGCGTGGAGAGGAAGCTTTGTCCGTAACGTGTTATATGAAAGACAATCCTGGAATAACAACAGAGGAAGATGCTGTCAATCACATCAATTCTATGGTCAATGAGTTAACAAAGGAACTGAATTGGGAGTTACTTAGACCCGACAACATTATTCCCATCTCTTACAAGAAGCCTGCGTTTGACATTTGCAGAATTTTTCATCACGGTTACAAGTATCGAGATGGGTTCAATGTTGCAAGCATTGAAATAAAGAAGTTGGTAACGAGAACCATCGTTGAAACTGTGACTTTGTAACAAGACCTGAAACGTACAATAAGTTCCCAAGTTTCTGATTTTGCTACCTAAACCTGGAGATCTCTGATTTTGCTACCGTGTTCTTTTTGGTCAGCTAATAGAGACGTCCATATCATAATGGTCATATGGAGTAGGTGGTGGAATTGATTGGAAGCATGGAAAGATACCATATTACATTATAAAATATGTGGCTTTATCTTATAAAATATGTGCATTCATGTCAATCTATTTTATTGGTTATATTTGATAGCACTTCGATAGAGTGTAAGATAATCAATCTAGAGCAAGGGATAACGCTCAAAGCACTGGTTCTGGTTAATCAAGCGAATCACCCGGATCAACTGCTTAGTCGATCAAGCTCATTGGTTGCATGGCACTTGTTCTATCATGATGCAGGGACTCGCTGCCTCGCAGCTACCCTTGTTAATCTTGTTATTGTTTGTTCGCAAATGCCATTCTATTCAGAGATTGATATTTTGCTGTTCCATTCGTCTATTGTATAAATATATAACACAAACATGCTCAGGATTGATTGTCGATTCAAACAAATTACATCGCCAATTTCCTAAACTACAAGCTTGTCTTCAGAATTACTTCACGCTTGCAACTTGTAACTTGTTTCTCTTTCTCTGTTTTCGTCTACCTTTTCGGTTTGGTTCTATGTCCTAACAGTGGAATTTATTTGTCAAATGTTTTCCACTGTTTGCCGTAAATGTTTCTTATTTTTTTGTGTTCTTGTAGTAAAATGTCGGATATTTATGATGTGTTGTTTGCAGTATTACTGTGTTTGTGCTGCTTTCCTTTTCCAGGAAAAATAAAAATGGCATATGTACTTATTTCAAATATAAACTGTATATTTACTATATGAAAGGAGGAGAAATTTGAATATACATTGCAAAAACAAACATGGCATATTTACGGGTCCTGAAAGAGAAATTTTAATATCCAATGCTGTTCAGGAAAAGTTGTTGACAAATTTAAATATACATTGCAATTCAGGAAAAATTGTTTGTCAATATTAAAACATGACAATGCCCATCAATATTAAAACATGACAATGCCCAATTACTACTGCATACATCAAAGAGAGTTGTCATAGAGCCTCTTCTAACAAAAACTTGCATCTAGATCTTCCCTGTGGAAAAACAAAAAAAATAGAAATTATTTTTCAATATCAAAACCTCACCCAAAGAAAAGGGGATTTTTTAGCAACTTATTGTTGCTAGTCTCCTAATCGGATGTTAATCATATAAGCACCTGACAGTGGTTGCGGTTAATCATACAGGTTTATGACAATGAGCCCTTGATATTTTTTTTTCATTGGGTTGGCGAGGTCTTCCACACATTTCATATCTGTCGCCGCTGAAAAAATTTGGACAAACCCCTCCTGCAAATTACTCAAACAAACAACCAAAATCAACAAAAGATTGCAACATCCCCTGTTCGAAATGCAAACAGAACAATTTTCTTAATCTATAAATTATCGCCTGTCGACTTACTTGCCAGAGCGAAGGCTGTCTTTGATATATTTCATGTGGAAGAGAGGGCCGCCATGGGGTATCAATGGAGGTGAGAAACCCCATGAAGAAGGGTCACTATCTGTCGTGTCGTCCAAGGAAGCCGTGGAATTGGTTGAAAAATTAGATAACGAAGTAAAGATGAAGATAATGTTGGGGATTTTTCTGTCAAAATCCCAAAAACAAAAACACAGAACACAGAGACAATGCTCTGTTTCAAACACAGGATCTTTGCACAGGGAAGCAAAAAAAATTATTTGCAGCAGACAGAGATTTCACACACCACACATTTCTATTCATTAATAAAAGCAACTGCTGTTACAACCTTCTTCCTCTCTCTCAGAGGGATTCACCGAGAACATTAAAAAAAATTACTCAGTCTTCTCCTGAGATTTTACACTGCTGTGTGTAAGAATCTCTTCTACATTCACTGCTGTAAAAACAGACTTCTACTACAGAAAAATTACTTTCACTGCTGTGTGGAAATTACACGAATTTTCTTCACGCTGCTGCGTGGGTTACAATACATCGCACTGCTGTGCCTCACTCTTCAATTTCATTACTTCGCACTGCTGTGCATTACCTTCCTATTATTCAATACACAAAAAACATTACATAATATATATGACAACAAAAGGAAATTACATCACGTTTTCACTGACCATGCTTCCGTAAAAGAAAAAATAAAAATTAAATGCATTTACCAACCATTACTTGAGCCCATACTCCCGCTGAAATAAAATTAAAAATTTCACCAAAACTTACCAACCACAGTAAATTGCATTTACTGTTTTACTGACACTTACTGGCGGTAAAGTAAAACTTTTACTTCACGTAAAATTTCATTTAATGCTGGCCCATACTTCACCCATTGACTTCATTTATATCGCATCGCAAAATCTCTTTTAGCGGAACACTAAAGTGGAGCACACACACATTAGTGCGATCTGCGATATGCGATCAGATCGCATCGCACCATCGCGATCGCAGAAATCACAACACATAACGGAGGGTGGCAGGATGTGAATGCGATTTGCGATATGCGATAGATCGCATCGCAAAAATAAAGGTTCAGTTGAAATTATTATTTCAACAGATAAATCTCATAATTTCGATATGAATCGCTCTTCCACCATGGCTCCTCATAAAGAAAATACGGTTTCCAGATCTTAAATTTCTGGCGGTTTTAGCGTTCCTAGCTGGCAGTCTTGTATTCGAAAATTCGAACATATAGTGTGTTCTCTTGGCGTAGAAATCTGTGGGTGCAATGATCGCGCAATATGGAGGATGGTTCACAACCGAAGATGGGGACATGGACGGATGTCTTTTCTCATACTACTAGATTTGAAATGACAGGTGTATTGGTTGTATGGGCGGATTTGGAGTGAGCACACGAAAAAATAATGCCTAAAACCAGAGGTAAGGAGAGAGGATCGACTCGCCGGATGTCATATGTAGAAAAGAAGTGTAGACAATCCACTGGTTCAAAAAAAGAGTTATCGGTCTAAATATAAAGAAATAAAATAAAATATGTCGTGCAAATAAATAAAATAAAATATGTCGTGCAAATTATATGGGATGATTGAAAATAGATGGAAGGATATTCCATTTCACATTAATTATAATCAACTATATATTTAATATTTATTTTATTCTGTAAAAGAATATTTGTGTAGTTATTTATGTTAAGTTTTAAATTTCTAAGAATATATTGAATTGTGTAATTTTTTTAATAAGATTTAAAATAAATATGGCTATTACGATTTGGGATTTGGTTTTAAAAAGCATTTCTCATTCATCATATAAATATAGATGACATTTTGTGTAAAGTAAAAATATATTTACTATTAAAATTTTAATTAATTAATTTAGTTATTTATCAAATTTTAGTATTTTAAATAAGTAAAAGAGTAATATTTTTCTAAAAGTATTTTATTGAAGGGTGTATTTAAGTTAATTGTTATAGTTGTCAAGTTTTACGAGTTCAACTGGTTGGACGGGCCTCCTCAATAAGACATACTAAAAAAATTCAGTCCTATAATTAGAGTTATTCCTTATAGTTATAATTAATTAGTTTAGAAATTTATTAAAGATATTTTCAAATTTAATTTATTAAAAATCTAAAAAAAAATAAATTATAAACTTTAAGAATTCAATTATTCCAGAATAGTAAGTCCATATATATAACTTTGTATATGGTGCATTCTTATGCAAATTTTTAAGAGGTTCCTCTGCTTTTACCAAAGTGAAGACAAAACCCATTTTTAACTATGAATAACAAAACTTAATCAAAATATTTTTAACCAAACACTGAAAAACACTCAGCAACTTATAATATAATAATTAAACAACGCCAACGCAATGAAAAAGGGATAATGGTTGAAAGTGCAAATTTTGATGCTTGACAAAGACGAGACCTCCTTTCAAAATTAGAGGGATAATGGTTCACATCGTACATCCACCCAATGAATCGTACATCCACCCTACAAACTCTCATTGGAATTTTAAAAATATAGGACTTTATCGGGCCCCACTTTAACTTCGAAGGCTGGCAATGGCATCCAGGTCTTACTCCGTAAAGAAAACAACCCATCAATTATCCTCAAATAAATAATAATAATCGGAATTCATTTATTCCGTTATTACGTTAATAATAATCATCAAACAGGTGCATTTAAGATTAATAAGATATTGGTGCTTTATCTGAGTGTTTAAATATTCCCCAAACATCACAAGGTACAATCATAATGCACTAATCTATATTAGTGTTTAAATATTCTTCAAAAATCACGTTAGTTGTGTTGCTAGTCGATTAGTTGTGTTGCAAGGCTAACGAGGTACAATCATAATGCACAAATTAGTGCAATCTATCTTAGTGCATTATGTGTCATGAAGTTTTATTAATATTATGGTTGTCTCTATCAAATTTTATTGATGATGATGATGGTTAACGTCCGCTAAGACCAAATAATGATCTATCGGACCTAAAAAGACAAATTATTTATTTTGATTTAAGATTTTATTCCTATTATACCTACACCAAATAAAACACATTTGCAAAAAAGTAAATTTCAAGAATATATCTGGTTTCAATATAATTATGTTTTGATTTGCATTAAGGATTCACTTAATAGATTTCATAGTTGTTTTATTGTGTATTCATTTCTCTCAATTCTATTTATATCAAAATTTGATTATATTGGGTACATTTATAATTAAAAAGTTCTTCTTAGACATACTCAAATTAAGGATGAAGTGTATTTTTTTGGTAGAAAGACAAAGAGGGCATACTCAAGGAGAAGTCTGAAGGGGCATTTAACAATGATCCAATGACATATTTAACAAAGATCTAATGACAGTTTCATGGCTGTAGACAAAAGTTGAGACCTTTAACAAAGATCGAACTCATGGCTTTAGATAAACGTTGACACCCTTAACAAAGATCAAATGAGAGTCTCATGACTTTAGATCATACAAGGTCATGTGAAATTATGTGGTTCTATAAACTAGGTAGAGCTCCATGGACTTGATATCAATAAATTTGACTCACAAGTGATGGAGATATTAATGCAAGTGGGATGGCTCCCATATTTTGAAAAAAGTCAAGGTTTATATATAAAGGTTTCATTAGAATTTTCTTAGATCTTTAATGGAACAAGTGTTGTAGTCTTATAATTGATTGTGATAGTTATAAGAGAAATTCATTAGCATGGGTAATTGATTGGTTGGATAGTTCACAATGATACTTATATAGGAATTTATTAGTATGATCACTGAACCATTAATTCCATCCACAAATTGTTGCCCTTTACTTATCACATATCCCCAAACATCATGGATAGTTCACAATGATAGTTATAAAGGAATTTATTAGTATGGTCAAAGCTCAGATATAGATGAGTAGGGAACAAACAAGACTTCATTTGACACAGTGAAAACATCACGGAATAAGGTCTTCATCTCTTCCATTCTGTTGTCTTTTCCCTTAGCTTTTATAGAATTCCTCTATGACCTTGCTCACATGAACTTCCCGTCATCCCTTTAGATACCACGCTATTTCCTTTTCTGTGGCTTTTGTGACTCGACTCCAAATGTTCCTTCTCTCCTCGACGACCTCTATGAAATCCACTTCGTTTGCACTTTTCCTCACTTTCCTCTTGTCAATATTCAATGTCTGACAGATCCTGGCTGATTTCTTTTCTTTTCCTCGGTGAATTTCTACACAATTTCCTTTCGGTCAGACTCAGTCAAAATGTGTCAAAATTATGTCCCCCAAAACGAAGGACCCAACAAGCCCCAACCACAATTGATTAACTGGTCCTCGAGTCAATCCTTGGATGATGTTGTTGGTTCCCCTTACTATTGTTGTGCTCCTGCTTGTGCTGCTTCTTCTTGAACTGTTCTTTCTGGTGTCACAGGTTCACCTTCGAACTACCTTGTCCTCACTTCCACCACTACATAGTCATTGTTGTTTTTGCTCTAGCCAAGAGCCAAGCTCTACAACTCCTATGTTTCTATCCGTGCAAGGGAGCTTTTCATGTTCTTATGGTAAGACTCTTAATGACTCAATTGTTCATTGTAGAATGACCATTCGGCTTAGCATGGGCACAATATGAGACCCATTACACATTCAAGGTTTGGGCTCTCAACTCGGAACTATGATTTTTCTTATTCTTTTGAGGTTATTTATGTTTATGTTTCTCCATTCTGCTAATCCTTTTCTTACTCAAACCGTAATTGTTAATTGTAGGTAAATCCCTAACCCTTCCTCAAGGGTTTGGGTATGGCAAGAAACTAGCTTGAATTTTTCCAATCATATTCGGCCTTTCTTTGCCAAGGCGATTTGCAAGGTCATTTCCTCATGGGTAAGCTTTTTATTAAAACCCTAGCTCTAGTGTTTTCAAGAAAATAATTATTTGTAGACAAAGATTAATTTTGAACATCACTCCTTTATGACCGTAGATATTTATGGGAATGCCCATCCTTTCCACTCAGGGAATTATGAGCATTAGTTAAAAGGTCAATTTTCTTCACTGTACCAAGAATTGTTAATGTAATCAAGAAATAAATGAATTATGATTAATATTATTTATTTGAGGATAATTGATGCGTTGTTTCCTTTACGTAGTAAGACCTTGGATGCCATTGCAAGCCTTCGAAGTTAAAGTGGTTCCCAATAAAGTCCTATATTTTTAAAATTCCAATGAGGGTTTGTCCGGTGGATGTACGATGTGGACCATATGGTAAATGATGAATCAGCCTCTTGCACGTCATCAGTGAACCCACTCTAATTTTGAAAGGAGGTCTCGTCTTTGTCACGTATCAAAAATTTCTCTTTCAACCATTATCCCTTTTTCAATGCGTTGGCATTGTTTAATTATTATATTATAAGTTGCGGAGTGTTTCTCAGTATTTGTTTAAAAATATTTTGATTAAGTTTTGTTATTTATAGTTAAAAATGGGTTTTGTTTTGATCATATATATATATATACATATACATATATTACTTTGAATATGTTTGGAGTATTTGAATTGTAAAATGTTCATAATTTTAATTTATATTTTCAATAAATTTTTAATAGATTCTCAATAAATTAGATTTGAAAATATTTTTAATAAACTTCTAAAATAACTAACTATAACTATATTTTTTTAGAAGAGTCTTTCCAAAAGAAGGCCTTTCACGAGAGACGGGAGCGAGGGTTTTGAATAGGGAGCAAAGGGTGCGAGCTGGTAACAATGGAGGGGCAAGGAGGGGGGAGCTCCACTCCCTCCTACAGTCAGGTAGTAGCAGACAGAAACAAGGAGGCAGGTCCCAATCGATTCAAAAAGTCAATGGAGGCAGAAACGGGGAAAACAAGTAAAAAAATGTCGGAAAGCAGCAAACATCATGAACAGGAGGAGGGTCAGGAGGAAGTCAGAAAAGGGAAGAAGACAGGTGACAATAGTCAGAGAACTGAGCAAAAGACTGTGACTGGACCCTGTAAACCTAGGTCAACCATAAAACCCTGGGTTGCCCTAAGTGATCCAGCGCTACAGGCGCACAGAGATCACATGGCGACATATGCGGTCATTTGCAAATTTATGGGGATATGGCCAACGGAGAAGGCTTTGTACACTTGGATAAGGAATTATTGGAAGCCAAAGGGAGAAATAACCCTTCATCTTGGGTCCAAGGGTTTCTTCACAGTGGTTTTCACAAACCTAGAAGATAAAGACAGAGTGTTCGAAGGGGGACCATACTTCTATGTTGCTGCAGGACTTTACATGCGACCATGGGTGATGAATTTTTTCCCGGAGCAAGAAAAATTCACCTCGGTACCGGTATGGATTAGACTCTACTCCCTACCTTTAGATTATTGGTTGCTTGAAACCCTAAAAGCCATAAGCAATAAATTAGGTCATTTTTTAAAAATACCAGACACGACTCTGCGAGGCGAATATACCTCCTTCGCACGCATATGTGTAGAAATGGACCTATCAGGAGCACTTCCGGATGAAATTATTCTAGAAGTATATGATGAAGAATGGGTGCAAGTGGTGGACTATGAGCATGTCCCATTCAGATGCCGCAAATGTCATGAACATGAGCACCTCTTAAGAGAGTGCCCAGTTAAAAAACTGGAGGACAAAACGAAACCTAACACAGACAAAGATCCTGAAGGCTTCACAAGGGTGGGAGGCAGAGGGAAACAAGGGGGAAAAGGTATCAAAAGAAACCTAGCGAAGGTAAGCAACCAAGTCATAACCGTTTTAAGATTTTAGAGGAAGAAGGTGGGGACAATGGAACGGACACAGCACGAGAGGATAATATTGCAGAGAAGAAAAAAGATGAAAGAATGGAGGTCACACATGAGAATAAAAAACTAAGGGAGGATCTTCCAAGCACTATGGGGCTGGGTAGGGACTAGGAAATGACCCCAAGTGAAGTTGGTATGGAGGACCACGAACTACAGGAGATTCTTGAGAGGGAGAATTTGGATCTCGAAAAGTTCCTGGTGCAGGGAACCAATAGAGGTGTTGATTCTCTACCAAAAGAGGAGTTTGACAGAGTACAACAACTCTTCCTCTGGAGAACTCAGGCAAAGGCTGCTGGAATCAAAAGGAACCATGACAGCCAGGAAAATAGAGGAGTAAAACCGATGGAGGTAACATCAGAACACCCTACCAAGACCCCAGGCTGAAAAAGAGGAAGGAAGAGACAAAATGAGCTACTAATAGACTGTGGGAAACTCATGATTAACTCAGGCAAGAAGAAAGATCTTACTAGTTACTCATTTTCAAACCTTTCATAATGAAGCTCACAAGCTGGAACATTAGAGGACTAGGAAGTAAAAGAAAACAAAGAAATCTCAGCAGCAGAATAAAAGAAGAAAAACTAGATATGGTGTTTATACAGGAAACACAATGTTCAATAGAAAAAATAAGAGAGATACATACCAAATGGCTTATTAAGTACGAGTATCTAGAAGTCAATGCAAACAACACAGCAGGAGGGATTCTCACTCTTTGGAATCCACAAAAATTTGTAATCCTAGATGCTTCAGCATCCAGGAATTACCTTTCAATGGTTTTCCAACCTTTGGGTGACAAGGAACTCTATATGATCACAGATGTCTATGGTCCTCAAAAACTTGAAGACAAACTCAAGCTTCTCAACTCACTGGAGGAGGTGAGAGAGAGACATCCTGTGATGCCCTGGATTCTGGGAGGGGACTTCAACATGATCAGATCACTTACAGAGAAAAAAGGCAGGACCAGGATACTAGGTAGAGACTCCATTGCCTTCCAGAACTTCTTAAACAACATGAGGCTGGTGGATATGGAGACAATAAATGGCACCTTCACATGGAACAATAAGAGGGGAGGGGCTTCTCAAGTTGCCTCTAAGCTAGACAAATTCATTATCTCGGAAGACCTATTTCTCACTGGCCTTGACTTGACTACTGTAATCCTTCCTTTCAGAGGCTCGGATCACTGGCCTATCCAGCTTGAAGCTGCTTTCATAGGCACTCCAAGGAACAGACCTTTCAAGTTTGAAAATATCTGGCTCACTCACCCTGACTTCATCACCAACATTGGAAAATGGTGGGTGGAAGACATACCCGTGCAAGGCACGAAGATGTTCCTACTGCAACAGAGACTGAAACACATCAAACTCAGGCTTAAAGAATGGAACAAAAATGAGTTTGGAAATATTTTCAAAGACAAAAGAGAAGTTGAACAGAAACTTCAAAGAATTAACCAAATCCTCATCAGTGATGGCTTCTCCGAGGAAAGGAAAATGAAAGCTGACTCACTTCAACAGGAATGGGAGAACATATGCCAGCAAGAGGAGATCTTCTGGAGACAGAAATTGAGAGTGCAATGGATTAAAGAAGGGGAAAGAAATACAAAGTTTTTTCACAAGTCAACCATGGATCACAGGGCTCATAACAGGATTGTAAAACTCAAAGATACTCAAGGGAAAGAGCTAAGCACCCACAAAGAAATGGAGTCTGTTATGGTACAACATTTTCAAAGTATAGCCGAGGAGCCTCTCTCAGACAGATTACAATTTATCAACAGCTTCACACAACACATTCCAAAACTAGTAACCAGGGAAGACAATTACAATCTCAACAGGCCAGTGACTGAAGAGGAGGTCAATGAAGTCATCAAAGAGATGCAGAATGGGAAAGCCCCAGGCCCGGATGGGTTCAATGTAGACTTCTTCAAAACATGCTGGGAAATAGTCAAACAAGACATCCTTGATGTTGTGGAGGATTCTAGAAACTCCAAAACAGTTTTGAGGGCACTCAATGCATCTTTCATAGCCTTAATCCCAAAGCAGGAAAAAGCTATGACACCTGATAGATACAGACCCATAGCTTTATGCAATGTGGTGTACAAAATCATTTCTAAAGTGATTGCAAACAGACTCAAACCCCTTCTTCCAACTCTTGTGTCTGAGGAGCAAACTGGATATGTGGAAGGAAGGCAAATTCTCAATAACATCATTCAAGCTCACGAGGTGGTTCATTCTCTCAAGAGCAATAAGCATACGGGTAAGATCATACAACTTGACCTAGAGAAATCTTATGATAAGCTAAGCTGGTCATACATCAGGGAGGTACTAAAAGCTTATGGCTTCGACCACAATTGGATAAGATGGGTAATGGCCCTTGTTACCACAACCAGTTTTTCTATACTTCTTAATGTCTCTCCATCCAGAACTTTCAGGCCTTCAAGAGGCCTCAGACAAGGATATCTGCTTTCCCCCTTCCTCTTTACTCTCATGATGGAAGGTTTGGGTAAAGCGATCAAATCAGCCAAAGCTTAAGGTAGAATCCAAGGTCTCAAACTAACCTTGAATGGTGACACCTTGACTCATCAACAATTTGTGGATGACACCATGCTGCAGGGTACACCCACGGTCAAGGAAGAAAAAGCTTTCAAACAGATCCTGAATGATTTTACACTGGCTGCTGGTACAGAGGTAAGCCTCAAAAAATGAAAAAATTTCTTTTTTAGCATTGATATTTCCATTCAGAGAAATCTCACCAGAATTCTTAGATTTCAAAGAGATCATTTACCCTCCAAATATTTGGGAATACCTCTTGTAGGCAAACCTCTAAGCAAGGAAGTTTGGGAGCCAGTGATAAATAAATTGTAGGACAAAATCAGAAAATCGACTAGTAGATCCTTGAACTTAGTTGGAAGGCTAGTGCTGACAAAATCTGTTATGAAAACCATACCAATATACATGTTTCCTACTCTACCTACACCAAAAAGAGTTTTAAAACACATTAGGAACACCCAAAGATATTTTCTTTGGGGCAAAGGGGAAGAGAAAAAGAAATGGGCTCTAGTAGCTTGGAAAAAGCTCTGCAAACCCAAAAACCATGGTGGTTTGGGACTTCATGACCCGAAAACCCTAAGCTAAGTTTTAGGGGCAAAACTTTGGTGGAGATGGCTAAAGGAAACAAGATCCCCTTGGGCTAAGCTCTGGAAGCATAAGTATGCAAATAACTGGCAAGAAAGGGACCATATCAGAATGATAGGGCTAATCAAGCGCTCCCATATTTGGAACAATGCCTGGGAGAATAGAGCTTTTGTGCAGAAGCATAGTTTCTAGGAGATCAGAGATGGTAACATAGCCTGGTTTTCGGAGGATAACTGACAACAAGAGCTTAACTTATGCAGAGAAGGACTAGACATGCTCAAAAATGCCACTGACAATAAAGGGCTGCTTAGGGTTAGTGATTTTAGTTATACAGTGAAGAAACCCATTTGAAAGCCCACACTGAAGCTCTTGTAGTGATCCTAGAACAAAGAAATATTTTGACTTCAACTTTGTCTAACCAACTAAGATGGGGAAAAAACATCGAAGGCAACTTCAACCTCAAAGAAGACAAAAGAATTGCCACTAGACATGACCTTCTAAACCCTGATAAGATATGGGGAGACCTATGGAAGAACCCGCACTAGATAAAAATCAAACTGTTCATGTGGTTGGTATACCAAAAATAAATTCTAACTTGGGAAAATGTAAGAAAAATAAGCTTAGCTAGTCCATCTAGATGTCAGCTATGTGGCCTGCAAGAAGAAATGATGGATCACTTACTTAACCTCTGCAATTTCACCTCTACCTTATGGAATTGGGCAGCTTTAATGTTCAGGAAAACTGATAGGGACGAATGCAGAATCACTGGAACTTTGAAGAATTGGAGGAAAGACTTCTCAGAAAATGAAATAGTCATCAGAGCTTGGACTCTGATCCCAGGTTTTTTGATCTGGGATGTTTGGAAAGAAAGAAACAACAAAATTTTCAAGAATAGAACTGGCTCAACCCAGAGCATCATAGCTCAGATTTTAAGACAACTCAAAGAAACTGTAAGCACCCTTATAAAGCAACCCCCCGAGAACCCTCCTTGTAAACAGGATGCTCACATTCTTTTGAATTTGGGCCTCTAGTCACATGTCCCCCAGGGCATAAGCAAGATAGTAAAACATACAACAGCGGGGAAGGACTTCTGGCAACCGCCCCCCCATGGCTTTTTGAAATTTAATATAGATGGAGCCTCCAAGGGAAACCCTGGGGTTGCTGGGTATGGAGGAGTCATAAGAGATGAACATGGAAGCATAAAAGTTATCTTTCATAGTCATTTGGGGAATTCCACAAACAATATGGCGGAGCTCATGGCCCTAGAGAAATGCCTAGAAATCTTGATTGAGTTCAATTTACACAATACAATCATAGAGGCAGAGTCTGAATTGACAATAAATTCGGTCAAAAATATAGGCAATGGCTCGGCACCAGAAAAAGTATCCAAACATTGGCGGTTATTATAGGTCTATCAACGCATTCAACTCCACCTGAGGGTCCTAAGAACACTCAGATTTGTACATGTACGCAGAAATGCCAATAGATTAGCAGATCGACTGGTGAATGAGGGTGTGCTGTGTACAAGAGATAACAAGTGCTATGAGTGGGAGGCGACTCCCTCAGGGAAACTACGCGAGGACTGTCATAGACAAGCGACCGCAGATAGGGAATATCTTCAAAGCATGAAAGACAGGCAATAATTCGACCTAAGGAGACAACAAATAGTGCACCAATGTTAGGAAAGAGGAAAGGAGTAAAGAGTGAGTAGGTGGACGGGAAAACGACCTTTGATGGCAACGAGTGCCAACATCCGATGGATATTGGGTGGAAAGTTGCATGAAGGATAGCCCAGAAAATGGACCCGAAATTTTATAGAGCGGCGGTTAATGCCACCCATTGGGTCCGTTTGGAATTTTAATGAGTGTGCATGTTGTGGGCCCGAAATCGCTTCAGAACCATCGGATCAGAGAGGTCCATATCACATGGGAGTCAGGCAGTTAAAGTAATCGAAAGTTATAATAGAAATCGGACACGAAATTTCATAGAAAGAATTTTTATTTCCATTTCGGGTCCGATTGAGTTTTAAGTGGTGGGCATGTTGGTGCATCCGAAATAGATCATAGTCGTCGGATCCTCGAGGGCTGACAAGAAACTCTAAGATTTGTGGGCCATTGGTTTTTTGGGTGGGCCCTCCTCATTTAGGAGTGAAGGGCTCTTTGTGGTGTGGGACTTCTGAAGTCTAGCGGACCCGTCATCACTTTGGAACTTTGCATTTTTCTTTCAGGTTAAGAAGGAAAGAAGGTTTTCTAGTGCGATTATTGATGGTTAAATAGTGCATTGGAGGTGTATGCACTCGTTTTGTGGTTTTGTTTGTGTTAGATGTTGCTAGTTTTTGGCACTATCTCGCAAAATGTACATTATGTAATATTTTTTCTTGATTAATGGAACGAACTACTCTTACTGGGTTAAAAAAAAACTAACTATAACTATAAAGAATAACTATAGCTATAGAACTAATAAATCTAATTTAAAAAACATAAGTACTTTGAAAATAAATCTAAGTCTTTGATTTGTGTATCCTATTAAGAGTATTCTAAAATATTCTATGAATGTTCAATCTAATTTTTTGATTTGATTTATTTGTCTAGTTGTCTGTGATTTTTCACGCTTGATCTGTGGCTTTAGGAGCCATGACCTAAGGGCATCTAATCTGTCAAAGTCACCCGAGGATTGCACCCAGCCTTGTCCACTATAACTCTAAGCTGACTAGATTTTTTTAACATGTCTCTTCCCCCTAGCACAACGCAAAACGAGCCCCCGTGAAATTTGATCCTGAGTCACCTTGCTGACGAGGCCCACAAATAACCAATTGTGTTAGTGAAACTTGACAACTGTTATAATTAACTTAAATACACCCTTCAATAAAATATTTTTGGGAAAATATTATTCCTTTACTTATTTAAAATATTAAAATTTGATAAATAACTAAATAAGTAAATTAAAATTTTAATAGTACATATATTTTTTCTTTACCAAAAAATGCCATATATATCCCTATAATGAATAAGCAATGCATTTGAAAACCAAATCCCAAATTACAGTAGCCATATTTATTTTAAATATCATTAGAAAAATTAGAGGGTCCATTCCTAAAAATTTACAAGATACATAATAAATATGTAAACTTAATATCAATAACTACACAAATATTGTTTGACAAAATAAAATAATTATTAAATATATGGTAAATTATAATTAATGTGAAATGGAATATCTTTCCATATTTTCAATCATCCGTATGAATTTATTTGCATTGCATATTTTATTTTATTTTATTTATATTATTAATTATTTATTTAATTTTTATATTTATATTATTGTTTTTTCACCTAATTTTTAATATTTACAAATTAATAATTGATTTTGATATAAATATTTTGAAATTTTCCATCATTAAACTAAATATTTTGTTTTAATAAATTATTTAATGTGTTTTAATTTTAAACAAATTTTTGATATTTATTTGAACTTTAGTATATTCTATTATTTTAGTAAATTTTAAATACAAATGTTATAGTATTATTAATTTAATATTGATTGATATTATTGAGTATAATTATGTTATTAACTTTTTATTACTATTAACTTTAATTAAAGATATTTAAGTCAATATTTTTATTATAAAAGTAATCATTTTAACTATTATTATAAAAATAAGTTAATATTTTTATTATAAAAGTAATTATTATAATAAATTATTTTTGTTTTAAATTATAAATATTAATTTCAAAATATTAATATTAAAAATAAGGTGAGCGATGAATAATATAAACTAGCACAATCATATCCATAAATGTGGTTGATAATATATCAACCACATTTATTATTATTTATTTATTTATTAATATCAACATTAATAATTTTATAATTATTTATAAAGTATATATTATCATTCTTATTCTTATTCTTATTCTTATTATTATCATTTATTATTCTTAAATAACCAAATAATAAATAATATAAATATTTTCATAACCAATGCATGTTTTCCTTACAGGGATATTTTCTTGGGTTTATAATACCAATCCCTTGGACTTATTATTCTAAGAGTTCAACTAGGGTTGAGCATGGTCCAACGTCACATTGTGACAAAGATTGTCTCAATATGAAAACCAATCATGGTCAATATAAAGATCAACCATGGTCATCCATGGTCCAACTCATATTGTGACAAAGATTGTCCCAGTATGAAAATCTACCATGGTCAATCATGGTCAAGTGTGATCCCACATCACATTTTGACAAAGACTGTCTTAATATGAAAATCAACCATTGTCAACCATTTTATTTAAGGGTTTATTACATTTATCTTGGTGTTTAGATACGTTGGGTTTATGTTATTCCCTTAGCTTACATATTATTCCCTTCAGTTTATGATCTCTTTGTTTTTTAGTATTAATCCCTTGGGTTTATAATATCATTCATGGTCAACCATGGTCCAAAGTTGCATTGTGATAAAGAATGTGTCGATATGAAAATCAATCTTGGTCAACCATGGAACACCATGGTCCAATGTCGCATTGTGACAATGATTGTCTCCATATGAAAATCAATCATCGTCAACTATGGTCAACATTGTTTATTTTAGGCCTCTATTTTCTTCATATTCCTAGGATTTAATATTATTCCTTTCGGTTTAATATTTTTTTCCTTAAGTTTATAATCCCTTGTGTTTTTAGTATTAATCTCTTGGGTTTATAATATCAATCATGGTCAACAGTGATCAATCATGGGAAACCATGGTCAATCATGGTCAACCATGTTTAACCATGTTTTATAAAATCAATCATGGCCCAACGTCACATTGTGGCAATGATTGTCTTAATACGAAAATCAACTAATATCAACCATGGTCAACCATGTTTATTTTAGGGTTTACAATATTTATCTTAGGGTTTATATACCTGGCATTTATAATATTAATCCCTTGGGTTTAATATTATTCCCTTGGGTTCATAATCCCTTAGGGTTTTAGTGTTATGTATTTAGTTTTTAGTATTAGTATAACATCATGGTCAACCATAGTCAATCATGGTCAACGAAGGTCAACCATGTTTTTTAAAATCAATCATGGTCAATCATGGTCAACCATGGTCCTACATTACATTGTGACATTGATTGTCTTAATATGAAAATCGACCATGGTCAACCATAAATTTTATTTTAGGGTTTATAATATTTATCTTAGGGTTTATATACCTTGGGTTGGTCAATCATGGTTAATATGAAAATAAACCATTGTCAATCATGGTTAAACATGGTCAACCATGGTCCAATGTCACGATGTGACAAAGATTATCTCACTATGAAAATCTACCATGGTCAAACATGGTCCTATGTTGCATTTTGACAAAGATTGTCTCAATATGAAAATCATCCATGCTCAACCATGGTCAACCATGTTTATTTAAGGTTTTACATCATTTATCTTGGGGTTTACATACCTTGGGTTTATGTTATTCCCTTGGGTTTAATATTATTCCTTTGAGTTTATAATCTCTTTGGTTTTTAGTATTAATCACTTGGGTTTATTAATCATTTGAGTATATAATATCAATTATGGTCAAACATGATCAATCATGGTCAACCATGGTAAATCATGGTTAACGATGTTTTATAAAATCATTCATTGGCCAACGTTGCATTGTGACAAGGATTGTCTCAATATGAAAATAAACCAAGGTGAACCATGGTAACCATGTTTATTTTAGGGTTTACAATATTTATATTAGGGTTTATATACCTTGGGTTTATAATATTAATCACTTGTGTTTAATATTATTCCCTTAGGTTCATAATCCCTTGGGGTTTTAGTATAATTCCTTGGGTTCATAATCCCTTGGGGTTTTAGTATAATCCCTTGAGTTTATAATATGAGTCCCTTAGGTTTATTAATCTAAGGGTTCAACCATCGTCGACCATGGTATAATGTCACATTGCAACAAAGATTGTCTTAATATGAAAACCAACCACAATCAACCATGTTAGTTTAAGGGTTTATAATTTTTGTCTTAGGGTTTTTATACCTTGGGTATACGCTATTCTCTTAGGTTTAATATTATGCCCTTGGGTTTATAATATCAATCGTGGTCAACCATGCTCAACTATAATGATCAATCATGGTCAACCATACCCCAACGTCGCGTTGTGACAAATATTGTCTTCATATGAAAATCAGTCATGGTCAACCATGGTCCTATGTTGCATTGTGACTCATTGTCTCAATATGAAAATTGAGCATGGTCAACCTTGTTTATTTTAAGGTTTATAATATTTATATTAGAGTTTATATACCTTGGGTTGGTCAATCATGGTCAATATGAAAATCAACCATCACTAATCATGCTTAAACATGGTCAACCATGGTCCAATGTCACGATGTGGCAAATATTTTCTCACTATGAAAATATAGCATGGTCAACCATGGTCTCACATCGCATTTTGACAAATATTGTCTGAATATGAAAATCATTCATGGTGAACCATGCTTATTTAAGGGTTTATATCATTTATCTTGGGGTTTACAGACCTTGGGTTTATGTTATTCCCTTGGGTTTAATATTATTCCCTTGTGTTTATAATCCCTTAGGTTTTTAGTATTAATCCCTTGGGTTTATTAATCTTTTGAGTTTGTAATATCAATCATGGTCAACCATGATCAATCATGGTAAACCATCGTCAACCATGGTAAATCATAGTCAAGCATGATTACCCATATTTTATAAAATCAATCATGGCCCAACGTCACATTGTGACAAGGATTGCCTCACTATGAAAATCAACCAAGGTCAACCATGGTAAACCATGTCTATTTTAGGGTTTACATTATTTATATTAGGGTTTAATATACCTTGGGTTTATAATATTAATCATTTGGGTTTAATATTATTCCCTTGGGTTCATAATTCTATGGGGTTATAATATTAATCCCTTGGCTTTATTATTCCTCTAGGTTTATAATATCAATCCCTTGGTTTTAATAATCGAAGGGTTCAACCATGACCGACCATGGTATAACATCGCATTGCAACAAATATTGTCTCAATATGAAAATAAACCATGGTCAACCATGTTCATTTAAGGGTTTATATTTTTTCTCTTAGGTTTTATATACCTTGGGTATATGTTATTCCCTTGGGTTTAATATTATTCCCTTGAGTTTATAATCCCTTGGGTTTTTAATATTAATCCCTTGGGTTTATAATATCAATCATGGCTAACATGGTCAACTATAATGATCAATCATAGTCAACCATGGTCAGCCATGTTTTATAAAATCAATCATAGTCAACCAAGGTTAATCATGGCCAACCATGGTTCAATGTCACATTGTGACAAATATTACCTCAATATAAAAATCATCTTTGGTCAACCATGGTCCAATGTCGCATTGTGATAAAGGATGTGTTGATAAGAAAATTAATCCTGGTCAACCATGGACAACCATGGTCTAACATTGCATTTTGACAAGGTTTATCTCAATATGAAAATTAAACATGGTCAAATATGGTCAACATTGTTTACTTTAGGCTTTATAATATTTATATTACAATTTATATATCTTGCGTTTATAATATTAATCCCTTGATTTTAATATTATTCTCTCAGGTTCATAATCCCTTGGGATTTAGTATTAATCCTTTGGGTTTATTATTCCCTTGAGTCTATAAGATCAACCCTTGGGTTTATTAATTTAATAGGTTCACATTCCTAGGGTTTATTATTCCCTTGGAGTTTATTAATGTAAGGTTTAATATTATTCCCTTTGGGTTTAATATTACTTCCTTGGGTTTATAATCGCTTGAGATTTTAGTATTAATACTTTGGCTTTATTATTCCATTAGGTTTAAAATATCATGGTCAACCCTGGTCAATCATGGTCAACCATGTTTTGTAAAATAAATCATGTTCAATAATGGTCAACCATGGTACAACATCGCATTGTGACAAAGATTTTCTCAATATGGAAAGCAACCATGGTCGTCCATGGTCCATCGTCGCATTGTGACAAATATTGTCTTGATATGAAAATCAATCTTGGCCACCCATGGTCCAACATCACATTGTGACATTGATTGTCTCAATATGAACATCGACCATGGTCAACCATGTTTATTTTAAGGTTTATACTATTTATTTTAAGGTTTATATACATTGGGTTTATAATATTAATTCCCTTGGTTTAATATTATTCCAATGGGTTCATAGTCCATAGGAGTTTTAGTATTACTCCCTTGGTTTTATTATTCCCTTGGGCTTAAAATATCAATCCCTAGGGTTTATTAATCTAAGGGTTCATATTCCTAGGGTATAATACTAAAACCCCAAGGGAGTATAAACCCAAAGGAATAATATTTACCCAAGTGATTAATACTAAAAAACAAAGGGATTATAAACCCAAGGGAATAATATTAAACCCTAGGGATTGTTATTATTAACCCAAGGTATATAAACCCCAAGGAATAATAATAAACCTTGGGGATTAATAAACACTTGGGTTTATTAATCCCTTAGTTTATAATCCCTTGAGTTTATATTTATTGGTTTATAATCTCTAATTATAATCCCTTGGGTTTATAATATTACTATTATTAATTTATATTGCGACATTGTCTAACTTATAGATGAAATAGCCTTTTCCACCGCAATTCACCAAAATGCGGCAATACAATTTCAAGATTTTTTGTTGTTTAAAATGTATAAATGGATTCAGCACCATGAAAAGAGCGTAGGGCACTCAAATTATGCATATTAAATTATTTAAATTCAAGTTTTTAAAAAAATATGTCAGATTTTGATAGAAATTAACTAGAAAAAATGTGGTGAAAAAGTCCATTTCGTCTATAAGTTAGACTACGCCTACTAATATTACTAATCAATATTATTAATTAATATTACTATTATTAATAATTAATATTAGTACTATTAATTAATATTAATATTACTGCTATTATTATTAAATAATTAATTTATATTACGTAATTTAAAATTAAATAATAATAAGTAAAATTTAATATTAAAGAACAATTATTATAAATAAACAATTATTATTAATTATAATGATCTAAGATTTTTGTGATCCATATTGTAAATAAATGTCTTTCGGATTAATCACATCATTAGGATTTGGTCGACGTTTCGAACCAACTAATGTGGTTCATCATCAAGACAAGTTGAAAAAGTCAGTCAATCTTCAAGAATAAATAGTATGGATGCATCATTGCATGGAGTTAGTCGTTGAAAACTAGACGTTGGTGATTAGTTAAAAATATTCTAAAAGTCACAGTTAGGAATTATTAATTAATTAAAATATTATAAATTTAGTTAGAAAGTAGCGGTTAGGAATCATAATTATTTATATTAATTATTTTTTATTATAGTACGAATACTTAATTAAAATAGTGCGATATGGGCCAAGAAATGGTTACAAATTATTATTTATATATAAAGTAGTTGTTAAGAATAATTCAAAAATTAATTAAAAAGATGCTCTGAGGGTTAGGCGGAATTGGTTATAAATATTATTATAAAGTAGTTTATATATTTTAAATATATTAAATCAATTAATTATAATATTAAATAATAATAAAGTTATAGGGTAAAGAATAGGTTACAAAATATTATATATTTATAAAGTATAGGGTTAAGAACTGGTTAAGAATTATATAATAATAAAGTAATTAGGAATTTAACTGTTTATTTTAATTCTATTAAATGAATAATTTATAATATAAAAATTGAATCATAATAAAGATAAAGGGTTAATAAAGGTTACAAAATATTATATATTTATAAAGAAAATGTTAATAGCATATTTGTTTTAATTATGTTAAACAAGTAAATCAGAATATGGAATTTTTTTAAAATAGTAATGAATATATAGGGTTAAAAAAACAAAAGGAAACTAATATTACATATCAATAATATTCAGAAATAGACTCTAAGAACTTAATATATTGGGGAAGAGACAGGGGGTGGAATCATGAAGAGAGGGATGGAGCCCCACTCTTACTCAATTTCCAACCATCGTCCTTGTTAAGGTTTCTAGCATGCCTCTCAATCTCAATAGCCTCTCGAAGATTCCTATGGTGGAAGTGATCAACCCTAGCAATGACTCTGGAGTCCTCAATACATACATGGTGCTTGGATTTCTCGACATGTTTAGCTAGAGTCGATGAGCCAGAACTATTGTGCCTAATGTCTACAACATGCTCATGGATTCTCTGGTTAATTGACCGAATCGTTTCTCCAATATAGGGAATACCATAGGAGCAACGAACTAGGTACACACCTTTCATGTGCTTAGGGTCGACAGGGTATTTAACAAAACCAAGAGAATTTCTAATGGTACTGAGAGGCTTGAACAAAGAGGAGACATTGTTCTTTCTAAGGATACGGGCAATCTTGTCCATGGTCCCTTGGATAAATGGGAGATGAAACTTGGAGATAGGATCAACACAAGCAATTTTAACTGTTAACCCTTTACAAGCTCTTTGAAAGGCCTTGATGCCTTAAGTTTTGTTATACCGATTATTTTTAAAAACTTCAAGAAGATGAGATTTCTCTTGGCCTAGGTGGTTTTCATTAGAGATTGATGACACTTGCATCATATGGCCCGATGGACGTGAGAAGTTGGGTCTGTTTCTGAGCCACCTTAATGCTCAATTTGACTTCATCAAGTTAACGATGGAAGTTGAGGTGGACGAAAGCCTTCCCTTCCTTGATATTTTCCTCTCTGGAATGAATGATGGTTCCGTTTTGCACCACGATTTTCGCAAAAAAATTCACATGGAACAATATCTTCATGTTAGTTCTCATGATTTTACTGCTAAAAGATTTGGTTTTCTCAACACTCTTTCTACCTGTGCTATGAGAATCTCTCATGAAAACCACCTAGAGTAGGAGAAATCTCATCTGCTTGAAGTTTTTAAAAGTAATGGGTATAACAGAAGGCCTCAAGGCCTCAAGACCTTCCAAAGAGCCTGTAAAGGGTTAAGAGTTAAAACTCCTCGTGTTGATCCTATCTCCAAGGTTCATCTCCCGTTTATCCAATCGACCACGAACATGATTGCCCATATCCTTAGAAAGAATAATGTCTCCTCTTCGTTCAAGCCTCTCACTACCATTAGAAATTTTCTTGGTTATGTTAAAAACCATGTTGACCCTAAGGACATGAAAGGCATGTACCTGATTCCTTGCTCCTTTGGTATGGAGAAACAGGTTGGTCAATTAACTAGAGAATCCATGAGCATGTTGCAGACATTAGGAACAATCATTTCTGCTCATTGGCTTTAGCTGAACATTCGGTGAAATCCAAGCACCATGTTTGTATTAAGGACTCTAGAGGCATTGCTAGGGTTGATCACTTCCACCATAGGAAGCTTAGAGAGGTTATTGATATTGAGAGGCATGCTAGAAACCTTAACAGGGATGATGGTTGGAAATTGAGTAAGAGTGGACTCCAACCTTCTCTTCGTGATTCCACCCCATGTCTCTTCCCCAATATATTAAGTTCTTAGAGTCTATTATTGAATATTATTGATTTGTAATATTAGTTTCCTTCTGTTTTTTACCCCTATATCCTTATTACTATTTAAAAAAATTCTATATTCTGATTTATTTGTTTAAAATAATTAAAAGAAATACGCTCCTAACATTTTCTTTATAAATATATATTATTTTGTAACCTTTATTAACCCTTTATCTTTATTATGATTCAATTTTTATATTATAAATATACCAATTCTTAACCCTATAAATATATAATATTTTGGAACCTATTCTTTACCTTATAACTTTATTATTATTTAATATTATAATTAATTGATTTATTATATTTAAAATATATGAACTACTTTATAATAATATTTATAACCAATTCCTAACCCTTAGAACATCTTTTTAATTAATTTTTGAATTATTCTTAAGAACTAATTTTTACATAAATAATAATTTGTAACCATTTCTGGGTCCATATAGTACTTTTTTAATTAATTATTCGTACTATAATAAAAAATTAATATAAATAATTATGATTCCTAACAGCTACTTTGTAACTAAATTTATAATATTTTATTTTTAGAATATTTGTAACTAATCACGAACGATTAACTCTGAGAAATGATGGATCCATACTATTTATTCTTGATGACTGATTCACCTTGTCCTGAGGATGAACCATATTAGTTAGTTTGAAACATTGACCAAATATTAATGATATGATTAATGTGAAAAAACATTTATTTATAATTATAATGATATTAATAAATTTTTTATCCCTATAATTTTTTTTATTATTTTTACTATTACATATTTATCAATAGCAAATACAAATGAAACTTTCAACTATATCAATCAAATTATACTAGTAAATCTACTCATCCATATCTACATTTATTAACTATTTAATTAAATGTAACACATACTATAATATAATTAAATTTCACTAAAAACGAAAAAACATAAACATATATGTACTTGTGCAATGAATGAGTTGAAAGGATAATTTTGCGATGAATAAGTTGAGGGAATAAAAAAGGATCATAATTGAAAGTGAAATATGAAGAAAAATGATACAAGATGTTAAAAACACTTGAACCACCAGAGTTTCTTCCTATTATTGCGAGTTGCATTACCAAAGACAAATCAATTACAAATTAATAATATCTACTCGTCCATATCCACTTTTATCAACCATGTAATTAAATATAACACATGCTAATATAATTAAATTTCACACATTAAAAGAGGCATAACAATAGATGTACTTGTGCAAAGAGTGAGTTGAGAGGATGAAAGGGGAATCGTAGTTCAAGGACACATGACACAAGACACAAGAACCGCTGGGAGCTTCTTGATATTATTGTCAATTGTATTAATAGAGACATATTAATCTTTTAATTTAATAGGATTTTAAATTTTCGAGGAAATTTTAGAAATTTTAATAAAATTGTGATAAAATTTATCAAATTTTTCTGTAAATTTAAAATAAAATTGTTAAATTTCAACATTTTAGATACCCAGACATTTTTGATGATGCTAATCTGTTTTTACAATCTAAAATACCGTGACACTAAATATGATCGAAACGGAAAACCAACGTATTGTGACGCTACAGCAAAGAGAGTTGAGCACGTCTGTTACTCCAAACAAAATGAACAAACAAAATTTACGAGGCATCTCTGCGTCTGTCAACTGCCTCTATCGCAAAAGTCCAGTGCCCTTTCACAAAATTTCCGAATAAGAAATGCCATATGTCATATGACTTTATACAGCACCAAAAAACAAAACGAATGCCGTATCTCTTGATTTTATATATTATTAGTCAACCTAATTAGGTTTTTGATCTTGCGTTATCTTTTAAATGCAATTTTAAAATGCTAAATATTCTTTGTGGACTAACTATTTCAAGATTTAATCGTTCAATATAATTGAAATTGCATCGACTACAGTGTATGATTGACGTTTTCTTGACTTCTGCGCCACGCGGTCGTTAATGACATCGGCAGAGATTCCTTACTAGCGAGCAGAAAAATGTATGGGTAAGTAATGGTTAGGAACATGTCATCTGACTTTATATAGGAACAAAAAACAAAGCCAATAACGTATCTTTTGATTTTTTTGTTGTATTAGTCACAATAATTAGGGTTATGGTCTTGCATTATCTTTTAAATGCACTTTTAAAATACTCATTGTGATAACGGAATGCTCGAAAAGATTTAATCGTTCAACATAATTGAAATTGCATCGACTGCCGTGTAAAATTGCCGTTTTCTTGACTTCTGCCGTTCTAAATAGACTGTTTTTTTGCCATGAAAATTATAGAATGGTTGGTAATATTTTGATAAGTTTTGGTAGGGATTTTTGTAAATTCAAGTTATAGCTGTTAAACTTCAAAATTTTGGGTGGGCTAAAGGTTTTTGATGGGCTTGAATCCATTTCCATCATCAAAAACATTATTTAAACACTAAGATTTGTTGAAATTTTTTTCCCTGAACTACAGCCACTCCACTCAAGGGAATTCCTCTGCCTCAATAGACTTGTCCTAAAAGAAGGGGTTGTCTATCAAACTACAAATTTGATTGGATGACAAATTCCTTGCAGTAATTTCGTAAAAAAAAATTCAAAAATTCAGAATGTTGAAGTGCTTGAATCACTTTTTTGATAGTGGAAATGGATTGAGCACCATCAAGAACTCCTGTAACACCTAAAATCTTTATGTTTGACAGCTGTAATTCATATTTTCAAAAAAATTTACAAGATTTTGTCATAATCTTACTGAAATTCCCCCTATTTTTTAAGCTAATTTGTGAATTCTTTAAACGATAAAAAATTCAAAAATAAAACCAACAAAATTTACCAATACCTTAAATTGAAAAGACATTAAAAAAACATCCAAATGGACTTATAACACCCGGTCGATGTTCCGTTCACTGTTTTCCATTCACTCGAATCACCAAACTAGTTTTTCAAACTATTCGGAGCGATCACATGTGAATCACTAAAATCACATTTCAATAACAAACCATTAAATTCTGATAAATCTCTATGCGACGCTGACGTTTTGATTGTCGTCAGTGGACTAACAAATAGTCGAGAATCTTATCTTCTTGCTCCCAAGCATAGTGATTTCGTGAATACAATGAACAAGGTAAAACATTGACAGATGCCTTATCTTTGAATTTTATATTGTTACTTAGGTTAAGTAAATTAATAATTGAAGATATTGTTGTGGTCATGATGCAGCAAATAGTGCCCTTCTTGTATTTGACAGCCTGAATATGGATTGCAGCATTTTTAGGTGAAACTTTTTATACTCTCAATTAGCTTACTGTTTATTCATTATTCTGATATACGTTGTGAGTGGATTTAAAGTAGAGCAGTTTAATGAACATTGGTCATGTGTTTCAGAGGGTTTTAGCTGGACAATGATTATAGAAAGGCAAGCGTCTGTGCTGCGCAGAAAGTATCTTAGAGCCGTCCTCAGGTAGGAAGAATGTTTTTTTTGATACCAGCGGCACACATATTTCCGAAGTGGCTAACAATGTAAGTGGCTAACAATGTTTATAAGGACACCTTCATCATACATGTGTTGGAAGATATTAATTCCAACCACCGTCATCAATGTAGCTGTTAGATTGATAGGGAGGATTCGGGGAACGCATTGGAGAATGGACAGCCACCACCCCACAAAACTCTAGAAACTTCTTCTCTGCGTATAAAAACCCTTCTTGGCAATCAAAACAGGCAAGTGTTCTAAGTTTTGTGTGTTCATTTCTAAAGTTCTGCGCTTTCTATTTTGATATAGAGCGAGGTGAGGTTGAGTTGTGAAGAGCGTAGGTGAACTGTGCCTAGTGGTTGAAGCTGTGAAATTGTAGTCAGACTTCTAGCAGTATCTGGTGTGTGTGAAGAACTAAAGAGTGCAACCGAGTGTTTTGTTTTGTTTATCGCTACTGAGAAATCTATGGCACGGTAAAGGTAGAGTAATGACCAGATAGGCGCTGCGCACCAGGAGAAGAGCAGTGTGCTCCGGAGAAGGACTGATGGTGTTCGAGCCACTTTGAGGAGGTCGAGACGGTTGTGAAGGTAAAATCGTTCAAGCACTGTTTGTTTTTTTTGTTTTCCCTATTGCAGGGATCTACTTTGGTGTGACTGCAGGCAGCCAAGGTTTGAAGTGGATGCTGAAGAGTGTGAGCGCTGCCTAAAACGTTGGAACTATTGTTGCCGCTCAATTCAAATCCAAAGTTGTATGGAAAAACTATTTTCGTATCAAGCTCCTGATGTTTTGTTAAGTGTACATTTTAGAATGCAGTGTGGATCTTTATGTTTTGTTATAATAGCAACGTATTTGTCTTGCACATGTCTACAAACGGTGGGGAAAGCAGACTGTCTGCAGATTACGCAGCAAAGTATGTTGTTTAGGTTGTTAGTCACAAGAGTTTTCTTTTAATTGAATTGCTGCAGAAAGCTTTTAGAGTGGAGGCTAGTAATTATCTTTAATGGAAGTTCTTGAAATTGAATGGAATGCTAAACTCATGGTAGTGACTATCTGGTTAAGTTTAGCTGGAATATATTTAAAATTTTAGAGTGGAGGCTAGTAATTATCTTTAATGGAAGTTCTTGAAATTGAATGGAATGCTAAACTCATGGTAGTGACTATCTGGTTAAGTTTAGCTGGAATATATTTAAAAACATATTTTCTCTATGTGAGGGTTTTTATTTAAGGTTTCAATTAAATTCCAAAATTTAAAAAAAAAAAAAAGAGAAGAAACAAGAAGGCAGCCATATTATTCAATAATATTGGATAAAATTTTTTGCTTGAGTATTTATATTTGTAAAAAAAAAAATTGTGTCTTGGTGGTTGGTACTTAAGGATTTATAAGCTTATTGACAATGGCTAATATATTGGCAGAATCTTATTTATCTGAATCTAACAAGTTAGATGGTGAAAATTATGAAAATTGGAAGTTTAAGTTGCAGACTTTGATGGAAGGAAACAATACATGGGCGATTGTGTTGGAGCTGAAGTTAAGCCAGTGTCCCCTCAAGCCACAGATGCTGCAATTCAAGATTGGGAGCGACGGGAAAACAAAGCAAAGGTGCTTTTGCAGATGACGGTTAAAGACAACATTATTCCACACATTAGAGAGTGCAAAACATCCAAGGAGACATGGGACACTCTCAAAAATCTGTATGAGACAAGGACTACAAATCGAATATTGTATTTAAAGAGTAATCTTCTTTCAATTAAGAAGGAAGAAAATGAAAGTGTTAGTGATTTCATTTCTACAATTAAAGATCTAAAGGATAAATTAGGTGACATTGGTGAATCAATATCTAGTACAAACTTGGCTACTATGACATTAAGTGGAATGCTTAATGAATATCAAATGTTTATAACTGGTCTTTCAGTTAGAGAGAAGGCTCCTACTTTTGATGAGTTGGCAGGTATACTTATGTAGGAAGAAGAGCAAAGAAGAAGCCTTAAACATAAATCTCCCAATTCAGATTTGGCATTGATGGCCAAAAGGAAGCAGTCATTCAAAGGCAAACAGTGGGAGAAAAATAAAGGCAGAAAGCCACAGGTAAAATCATTTCAAAGTACACCTTTACCAAGAACAAATGCCAAATCAAGTAGAGATGATGTGTGTTATTACTATGGAAAACCTGGTCATTTTGCTAAGAATTGCATGAAAAGGAGGCCTGATCAATTTAAACAAAGAAGGCATTCAGGAAATTATGTTGAGAGAGATGAAGGAATTAGTCAAGATGTTAGCAATCTTAAATTGTTTGTGTCCAATGCTGCTTTATCAGCATAAACTGATAATGATAATGCTTGTTTTATAGATTCTGTGCATCAATCCATATGTCATGCAAAAGAGATTGGCTTGATACTTATCATGAGATTAATAATGGTGGACACATCTATTTAGGAGATAATAGATCACATGAGATATGGTAATATAAGTGTTATGATGCCTAACGGACAAGAAAAACAAATTCAAAATGTGGTGTATGTTCTAGGATTAAAGAAGAACTTAATTTCAGTCTCTACTATCACAGATCAACATTTAAAAGTTGAATTTGTGAAATCACATTGTTTGGTAAAGGATGTGCAGGACAACTACAAGGTTGTTGCAAGAGGAATGAGAGTTGGAGGCTTATACAAGTTGGATGTAGTGAAGAATGGGCATCAAGCTTTGGCATCAACATGCATGGAAACTATAGAACTTTGGCATCAAAGGTATGGACACTTAAATCATAATGACCTAATGTTACTACAAAAGAAATTGATGGTAGAAGGCCTTCCAATTATAAAGGGTGAACACTTTAAATGTGAAGGTTGTGCATTAGGAAAACAACATAGGGAAGAATTTCTTGTGCATGAAAATAGAAGAAAACGTGAAATACTTGAACTAGTGCATATTGATGTATGTGGTCCAATGCAAACTAAGTCACTTGGTGGAGCATATTACTTCCTTATATTTATTGATGATATCACTAGATACATCTGGGTATACTTTATAAAAAACAAAGGTGACGTGTTTGAATAAATTAAGGAATTCAAGAGTATGGTTGAAAAGCAAACAGGAAAGAACATTAAAATTCTTCGATCAGATAAAGGTGGTGAATACACTTCAGGAGCTTTTATCAAATATTGCAAAAAAAATGGAATTATGCAACAATTTACAATACCACATACACTTCAACAAAATGGAGTAGCTGAAAGAAAGAATAGAACATTAGTTGAATGTGCTCGAAGTATGTTAAAAAGTAAAGGACTTTCTAATATCTTTTGGGCTGAAGCCATTAATACAACTGTATATCTTAAAAATAGAAGCCCTACTAAGTATCTTGAGCACAAAAAACCATTTGAAGCATTTTATGGTTTTAAACCTAAAGTTAGTCATTTAAGGATATTTGGATGCAAGGATTTTGCTCATATTCCTAAAGAGGATAGGAGAAAGTTAGATGCCAAAGCCATCAAATGTATTTTTATTGGATATTGCACTGATCAAAAAGCATATAAAATGTATGATACAAGTACTCACAAGGTCTTTGCAAGTAGAAATGTTATATTTCATGAGCATGTAGATATAAAAATGAAAGAAGATACACATAATACATGGTAGTCTTCTTATGAAAACTTTAAGGAAGAAGAAGAAGTTGTGGAATCAACTCAAGAACCAGAACACAAGGACATTCCAAAAGACACATCAAGGAATCAAAGTCCACAAAGAAATGAAGGCACTCCACAGAGAAGAAAAGGAGAAGGTACTCCACAAAGTAATGAACCTCTAAGAAAGTCAACATGACAGATTCAAGCCCCCATCAGGTATAAATATTATGCTTTAATGTCTCAAGTAATCACTGTTTTTGAGCCCTTAAATTATGAACAAGCCAAAAATAAAAAAGAATGGATGGAAGCTATGAAAGAAGAATATGATTCTATAATGAAAAATGAAACTTGGGAATTAACAGAATTACCTGAAAATAAAGTCCCTATAGGATCAAAATGGTTGTACAAGACAAAATTTAATGCAGATGGTAGCATAGACAAGTATAAGGCAAGATTGGTTGCAAAAGGTTATTCACAAAAGAAGCAATAGATTATGAAGATACCTTTGCTCTGGTTGCAAAAATGAATACAATTAGAATAATGATAGCATTGGCAACTAAATATGATTGGAAGCTACATCAATTAGATGTAAAGTCAGCGTTTCTAAATGGTGACTTAAAAGAAGAGATTTATCTTATTCAACCAGAAGGATTTGTAAAGAAAGGTCAGGAACATCTTGTATGCAAGTTAAAAAAGGCCTTATATGGACTAAAACAGGGCCCCAGATATTGGTATGAGAAAATCAACAAATTCTTCTTTGAGCAAGGATTTAAAAAGAGTAAAAATGATCCTAATTTGTATGTCAAGACAGACATAAATGGGGATATAGTATTACTTTCTATATATGTTGATGATCTAATAATAACAGGGAGTGCTGATAAATTAATTACAGATATAAAAATGAAGTTATCACAGGAATTTGAGATGAAGGATCTTGGTGAGATGCACTATTGTCTAGGTCTTGAAGTATGGAGAAATGATGGAAGAACCTTAATCACATAAAGCAAATAAACAAATGAAGTACTAAAGAGATTTCATATGAATGAATGTAAAGCAGTGAGTACTCCATTGGAACAAAATATCAAATTAAGAAGTGATGATGGAACAACAGAAGTGAATGGAACATTGTATCGACAATTAGTGGGAAGTCTGAATTATCTCACTACCACCAGACCAGACTGTTGAGCCCCAAACTTGCACCTTCCCTATACACCTTTCTAACCTTTTTTTTCCATTTACTTGGACCTCCTAAGCTGCCAAATCATTTCATATTAGTTTAAAAAGGGCATATAAAGTGGGTTCCTAACTATGTCTTGTGTCTGCTGTTTGATTTAGATTTTTGCTCATTCAGCTGCGGAATCTTGTCACTTTCCACAGCCAGTTCAACTTTCTGCAGCCTTTTTGTTGAAGTCTATGTTACAGGTGTCTTCAGGCGAATGCGGCCACATGGGCAAGTTGTAAATGACGTGGACATGGACCATGTCCTATTGGCTTAGTCGAATCCATCAAAGAAGGCCGTGGTCAAAGATAGTCAAGCGGTGGTCAACCTAAGTGTCCTATGGTGACAGAACTTTGTTTTTCACCACGTGAATACTTGCGTGGCCATTTCTAAATCTGAGGAGACTTGTTAACACCTGTGGACTGCTCCGTGAACCGAATCCAACAGCCACCCCCCGTAGATTTAATCTTCACGGCTACCATAATGTTAGATTCCTGGACGTGATTGCTTCACGTGTTTTTTATCAACAAAGATTTTAGGAAAGTAGTTGTGTCATCCTCTGTTATAAATAAAGCGTTCTCATATGCATAGTAGCTAGTTCTTGGAATGTAATTTTGACTGTTAATGAGCCCATTGTGTCGTGACTTTATCTCTATGTTATGACTGCATTTTAATACATGAGAAGACTCTATTTATAAGCTCAATTCGTGGTTGATTGCTGACTGCCCAAGGTTGTGCAGAGGGCCCCTGTACACAGCAAGGTTTTGTTAATTACTATATAGTTTCATGCTTTATTTCTTTATGTTCCTTATGCCATAATCATTTATTTGTATATATTGCACTGCTTATGGTATTCACGTTGATTGTTGTCCATAGTTTTTATGCTTTCTAATGCTGTTAACTAATCAGTGTCTTTGTTTCAGATTACAAAAGGCAGCCCGAACATTTTCACATAGCTTTATAATTACTAATGACATGGAATTATTCTTGTTATTCTACTGATTTATTTTCTTAGTTCTAATTCCAACACTGTTTTATTTCTTTCAGTTTTGTTCATTTACTTTTCTGCAAGATAGATATTAGATTACTCATGTCATTTTCAGTTACCTCCGAAAGCCAGAGCGAGTCAAATGGTGAGGGATTGAAGTATGAATGCATAGTTTGATATTAGTTTAATTTTCTGCAAGTTAGTTATTGAATTTCTCATGTCATTTTCAGTTACCTCCAAAATCCAGAGCGAGACGAATGGTCAGGGATTGAAGTATGAGTGTGTAGTTTAACAATAGTTTTATTTTCTGCAAATTAGATATCAGATTGCTCAAGTTGTTTATGATTACCTCTGAAAGCCAGAGCGAGTCGAATGGTGAGGGGTCATAATATGAGTTGATGTAATGTGATTTTAGTTTACTTTGCTTACAGTTTTTGAATTTCTTTGAGTTCAGTTTCTTTTATATTTATACAGTAGCAAGGATACTAGGTTTCATGGTCACTAGCTCACTGTTTGTTTAATTAGAATAGTGGTACATTTTCATTCTCTTTTAGGAATTGATTTCATCATTGCAAGTTTTAAAACCTTTTTGAAAATTTTGAAGTTTGGAAATCATTTTAAAGGACACCATTTCCTTGAACACTTATATCCATACTTGACTTTTAGAATTGCCATCTCACATTAGGGAATCAACGAAGATAAACCCAAAAACAAACTAAAAATCAAAAATGACAAAAAGAAAGAAATCGATTATCTTGCATATATAGTGCACCTCACTTCAGCAGTTTACGACTCCCAGATTGACAATTAATATAGCAATTTAGGACACTCTAAATTGACCAAACACAGACATTGCTTATGCAGTAAGCATACTTAGTCAATTCATGGCTAAGCCTCATGAAAGCCATTAGATAGCTGCAAAAAGGGTCCTTCGATACTTAAAGGGAACTATCAATTTTGGTATTGAATATAGTAATACTTGTAATGTTGAATTGACAGGTCATTTTGATTCTGACTGGGCTGGAAATCCAGATGACAGGAAATCCACCACTGGATACGTCTTCAATATAGGATCGGGAGCTATATCATTGAGCAGTAAGAAACAGGGAACATTTTCCTTGTCATCAACTGAAGCAGAATATAAAGCATTATGTAGTGGCACCTGTGAGGCTATATGGCTGAGAAGAATACTTGAAGATGTTAGTGAAGGTCAACAAAAACCTACAGTGATCATATGTGACAATCAAAGCACCATCAAACTGCGGAACAATCCTGTGTGTCATGAAAGGTTAAAACATATAGACACGCAATATCATTTTCTACGAGAAAAGGTCCAATCAAAAGAAATTTCTCTAATGTACTGTAATACAAATGAGAATGTAGCTGACATATTCACTAAGCCTCTTGGTAAGGCAAAATTTGAGTTTTGTAGAAGTAAGTTATGTGTTGTAGAAAATCAAGATTATATTGTAAGCCTAGTTGAGACTTAGACCAGCAGGCATGACAATTAAGAGTATAGTGTCTTGTATATTGTGCTAAGTATATTTTTCATATGGTTCGATTTAAGGGGGAGTGTTGGAAGATATTAATTCCAATCACCCGCCATTAATGCAGCTGCTAGATTGATCTGGAGGATTCAGCGAATGCATTGGAGAATGGACATCTTCCTGGAGAAGCCATCGCCCCATCGAACTCCAGAAACTTCTTCTATGTGTATAAAAACCCTTCTTGGCAATCAAAACAGGCAAGTGTTCTGAGTTTTGTGTGTTCATTTTTGAAGTTCTGTGCTCTCTGTTTACATGATACCCTCAACGAAAGGGTATGTTTCCCAAACACAATGTTTGTCAAGTAGCAATACATTTCTACTCAACTCATTGATACGAAATTCAATTAGGGGTGTTAGTGTGCATTTGATGGTAATTATAACTTGGTCAATTCTAATATATCTTGCATGTGAGTGCTTTCAGATTCCCAATTTCGTCTTGAACTTGTCAAATTTTGTTGTTAGCTATGCGACTAGTTTATATTTGTCATAAAGGTTGGCACTGGTGACATTACCCCTCTCCAGTTTATTGATAGTAGGAGGATTGCTTTACGGTCGGACTCTCATAAGAATAGCCAGAAATATGCACATGAAATATAGCAAGTCTAGTATGGTTGCAGAGCAAGCGATTTCTTCTATTAGAATTGCTTATTGTTTCGTTGGAGAAACAAAGGCTAATTAATTAGTTCAATTTAAATTAATTAGTTCAATTTTTTCATGTCATTTTATAATCAAACAATTTTAAAAAAAAATCATCTTAAATATTATTTCCATATTTTATTTCATTTATTATATTTTATAAAATATAAGAAAGTTTTATATGTGCTATTATCATTTACATATTTGTTTTTTTGGTTGTCAGTAAATATAAACTCATAGAAACATAATTAACAATAATGATGATGATTATTTGCATAAAAATAGAAGAGTAAAAATAGTATAGATAAATTAACATTAAGCTTAATATCTTATTTAACCATATAATATAATAGTGTAAATATAATACAACTTTAATTTAAAATGAATATATTATTTTAACATATTAATAAAATAACCTCGATGGGGATGCACATGCAACGGTACAAGTGGCATGTGATCAGCCATCCAGACCTGCCTTCCCTCCATGCGCGTATTAATGCCCCAGTGAGGAAAAGATTCGACATTTACTCCTTTGGTGTGACATTCCTCCTCAAGCGCTTTGCGAATAAATTCAAATCCTGATACATGAATTGGCTTAGTTCGATAGTTTGGGCAATGAATTTGGGTGGTGAGGAGTTTGGAAGTGGATGTCTATGATGCCTCACTTGGGCTATGGCCTTGGGTGAGGAGGGAAGATGATGTTTGCAGTTCCTTGGCATGGATTTGCATCAGTCACCTGGTATGCCCTTGGGACCCTGGTATGCATACAGTCACGGTTCGGTTCTGATTCCTCGCTTATGTTGGAAACAAACCTATTTCATTACTTCGCTAGTTCCTAGCTCCTCTTCTGCTCGAGCAGACCATTGCAGGTCTTTACAAGTGTGTGGAATTTCAATTTTTTTTTAGTAACTTATTCTCTGAATTCGGTTCTATATTTTGGCCGGATGGAATTAACAGTCTCACGACCATCATTTGGGGGTGGGGTTCTATTTATGTGAGGACTTGGGTTGGTGTCTTAGAAGTGTTTCACTCCAGCACCTAGTCTGGGAAAATGGGTGACCCTCTTACCTTCCTGGTAGTATTGTCGAGCCAGTGGTTCATTCCTGCTCGGGTCAGTGGGTTCGTGGGTCTAGATTACATTGTTTCCTTTGTAGGTTTTTGAAAGCTTCCTCTGCGGGATCCCCTTACTGTTAGTTGCCACCCTCCATGAACAATAAGATGACATGCGAGCAGGGCTACCCTTGTCACAGGCAGGGGCCGCAGGCCTAGGCTAGATGTCCTAAGCCAGGCCATCATTCGTCCTCCACTACCTCTTCCAGTAAGGAAACAGCGGATGTTGAGGCTCTTTCCCCAGTTAATTTTCCAGGCCGCCTAATAGCTCCTGCCTCTATGGAATCGATTGTCGATTAGCTGCAACACATACAAATTGACATTGGCATTCTATGGGACCACAGGTATGAAGACCATAATAAAATTGTTGCCTATTTCACTGATATTCAATACAAGTAGAGTACCATTCTAGAGGAGTTGGACAACCTCTGAAGCAATCAACGTCGCACAAACGACCATCTTTATAGCTTAGAGGCACAGGTGGAACATATTGACTTCGACATTCATGAACGTGTTGGCTACTTTGCAACTCCTCTTGTAATGCCCCCTTACCCCCCTCCTTGATATGTTACTATTAGTTATGGTATCTTTTTGTGTCTCTCACAGTACGCTAAGGCAACAGAGACATCCATAAATAATGTATGCAAATTGTCTATCTTGGGATTCTCCAGCCCCCAATCTCAAAAATTCTAGTAGGAATGAGGGAGCAAGGGCTGTTAAGAACATTTTTGTATGCTATGCTATTTTGAACATCTGATGAAAGCCATTTTGAAAAAAAAAAAAACAAAACAAAACAAACAAACATATATATTAAAAACTATGAGTTAATTAATGGGATATAATATTTCAAATTAGAAATATTTTTTAATTAATTTAAACTTTTTTATATATATGAGACAAAATATATTTTGTAATAACCATTACAATAATAAACTATATTAGAAGTGTCTATTTTGAAAAAAAAATTGTATTTTAATTCAATTATCAATAATTATTAAATGAATGATAAATATTTTCTTTTCAATTTATTAAAAAAATGTCAATTCCATATGGTAAAGACTAATTTCTAATTAATTTAATTTAATTAATTAATTACAATTTAATTAATGGAATTAATTTAATTAATTTTTTACAATTTTGTATTATCAATAATACAAAATGTCAATTTCACATTAATTAATTCCATATTTACCAGAAGGCTCCCTTATTTCAACCTCAAGTGGAAGAGCTGATGTTGATTTTTTAGTATTATTTTAATAAATGGTTTAAATTAATTCTCTATAGAATATGCTTCGTCTTAGTTTTAATCCACGACCGCTATATTTCGGTATTAATTGATATTTCAAGATTATTTGAAAGGACCGTTCAACAATTAAACACATTGAAGAAAATTATTTTTTTAATTAATTATTCAAACTTATGCATTGGCAGGTGGAAATGGAAACGGCCCCACTTCCATTATCTTCTTTCATTTCTTATCTCCTTCCCCATTGCTTCCCCATCCTCGCGTTTGAATGCGAACTTAGATTTGATTGGAAGGGTTTTATTTTTCAATGTTTACTTGTAGGCGATTACGTTTGTTTGCATTTGAGATCCCATCGACAAACTTTTCATTGAAGAGGTGTGGAAGTTGTATCGGTTAAGGAAGGGAAAAAAAGTGCACACGAACACAATGTCTAATTGATATTGGTAGAGGATATGGTTAAGGGGAAAAGAAGAAATTTTCTTCTTCAGTTTGAGAAATGATTTTATTCTAAGGTCTCCAATTTTTTAGTGGAGTGGTATCTTGGATATTTTTAATTAAAATCCATATGCTAATTGGCTCAAAATAAACTAGCACAATCGGCTGAAAATAAACTAGAACTTATTGTGGCTTTCACTTCCAACGAATATTCCATGGACCAGGGCGCAACCAATAATAATATGTATATAGTTGTTGCATATTATTTCACTAACTTATTATTTTTGCCTCCAAAATTATATACTTTATTCAAATTCGCAAGTTTTGCAAATGGCGAGCGTTGGTTCAGCAAGATTCTATTTTTTTTTATGTTGAGGTGATTACTCCAACATGATCGTTCGGAGAGGGAGGAAGACATTGAAGAGTGATTACGGCGTTACAAACACAAGTCTTAGAATGGACATTAACAAACAAATCCAATTCTATAGTCTCCGAATAATTAAACAAGAAGATGTATTGAATGCTTGGAAGCATTGGCATTTTCATGCAAGCAAACGACATAAGAATGGCATTTCACATGTTACATAAAGAGATTTTATCCCTCGATCTCTGCTCAAAGAAACAAAATGTTTAATGAATTATATGTTATGATCGACTCCATTGATGGCATAAGAAGTTGTCAAGAAAATATGTTGCGGGTGTGTAACATCTCTAGTGAAAATTCCATGTAATAAAAGTTAGTAAAGGAAAAAATAATCTCTAGTGAAAATTCCATGTAATAAAAGTTAATAAGGGAAAAAATAATAACCACAATTGATGGGACACTTATTCCAAGTTGAATGTTGGCCAAACATCCCATTGTGGGTGTTCATTTGGTTTATTATGGCTAAGGAAACTGGCAAAGGAAATGGTTGAGGCCTTGGAAAGGAAAAATGACATTTTTGGCACATTTATTTATGAAAATAAAAGAAATTAGGATAAAAGTAAGGTGAAAGGTCATAGGTTGCATGTGAGAAGGAAATTGAAGGAAAATTAAGGAAATAGAGGCATAATTGCTAAAAAGGCTTCTGAGGATCAGTTGGTACCTTTTGTTAGTTCATTTTTGAAGCTCTCTCATTATTCTCTCTCTCTCTCACTCTTGGACACAGAGTTTCCTTGGAGCAATTTGGTATTGGATCAAGAAAGGCAAAGAAGGCAAGAGGAAGGAAGGAAAAAGCAAGAGTAGGATCAAGCAGCTACACCAATATTATTTGCGGGTATCTCTTTGCATGTGTGTTTTCCTTGCTAGATTTGTCATGCATGGTATTACATGTGGTTCTTTTGATCTAATGGCATGGGTTTTTCCATGTGTGAAAGTGTTTCCAGCCTAGCCTTGGCATTTCCTCATAGCCATGGTGTGATGGGGTTCTCATGTTTTGGTTGAGCTGGATTACCAGATGGATTCGAAGTTGAGTGAGGTGGATCTCCGAATGATAGAACACATGGCTTAGTAAACCCTAGACCGGATTGTGGGTTGCGATAAAGCCAAATTTTGTTTTGCCTCAATGGGCCTAGGAATCCTTGCTGGTGAGTGGTGGGGTACACGGTAAAGCCACAAGGTGGATTTCTCTTCGTTGGACATATTAATCCCAGGTTGGGACATGCGGTAAAGCCTAGAGAGTGGGTCTTGGTTTAGGGCCTAGTGATTCAGTGCGGATTGTGGGAAACCTTGAGAGCCTAGGAGACAGGAAAAATCCTCACGGTGCAGGTGGACAAATCTGGTGGCGTCCATGCTTGTTTTTCCGTAGTGATTGAGTGGAGATCATGGTAAATCCTGTTATTACATGTTCATTGTGTTGGTATAGTGATCTGGTATGGACTACAATAAAGCCTAGTTTCTATTGATGAGGGTGAGGTGGTTTAGCCTCGAGATGCCCTAGTTGGTTCTTTTGGTTTGTGTCCCACATTCATGCTTGGAATATGGCATGGGGGTGAATGGATGAAGAGAGATTTAGCTCAGCCATTCTATAGTCGGGTGGAACGTGGCAATCCAATCCCAGGTTTGGACTTTGCATCATCAATATGTGACTATTTCTCCTTGTATTTATATGAGTATTATATTGGTTTAGATGTGCATCATATGGCTATGATTTCCTTGGTATTTTTGTTGCTATTATGTTGGTTATGTATATGTTTTATGATAGTGACTATGTGTGGCACTCATCATGTTTTTACTTGTAAAGGAATGAAAATGAATCTATGACACAATAGATGATAATGAAACAAATGATATAAGGAAACAATGATTCTTAGCAATTTTCAAATAAGTATGAGACCCTTATGCTTAAATCTATTGTTTACACCTGTAGATTACATATTTGTGATATGTTTGACGAAATTCCTCTCATGGCTAGTAGGGGTCTAGTTAAGGGCTTGTTCAAGTATTTTCATTTGCATTACCATTTCCTTGTTATCTTTCTGTCCTGAAGGTGTCACTAAATTCTGGGTAGTGACCTGGGCTCTGGGCCTAAAAACGTGGCTCAATTCTAGGGGAAGCTAGCACAACACCGAGAAAAATAGTCCCTGGACGTTGGCATGCCCTGTCATGAGAGCATCCATAACCTCTTGGATGCTGTCAGGCCCATATCATAGGAGCGTCTAAGGGTCAATTGGTCTAAAACCTCAGTGGGACCCAGGGGCTAGTTACAAAAAAGGTTGGGATGGTTCTTAGGAATATTTTTTATTATGTCGAAGGTTTGTATGATGTGTTTCGTCTATTCCACTTCCTTAAGCTCTCCTAGGAGGTTGTATCCAATCATATTAGCCTCTCGTCACATGTTTACCTTGGTTGGCCTGTTACTTGGGTAGATGTGGGAGGAGGGTGTTACGGGGTGGTATCAGAGTGGGTTGCGCTCTCTTTGGGTCATATTTGATACAACATAGTGGTATCAGAACATGGTTCACCCCTCAGACTGGGTGGGTGGTGTGCGTTGGTCATGCATTCATGTCTATTGCACGTGTTATAACCATTCTTTTGATCTATATGCTTGTGCATATGCATGGTATTGGTCATGGTTGTAGTGATGTCGCCATGTGAATGAGGATGTTGTTGTTAATGCTATACTCATTCAAAGTTTGTCAAAATTTCAGCGAAAAGGGTCACTTCAGATCAGCTATGGATAGAAGGACAGAACTAATGGGGCATATGGCAGTAGGTCTCATGGTGGGCATAGGTCAGATATAGATGACACGGTTAGAGATGGAAGATTATTGGATACTTTGAATTGGAGAGTTGATGTATATAGGCTTTATTCTAGTTCTCGTTCTGACAGGATCGTCATCGTTATCATCCTTACAGGAGGAGTGATAGGGGATACTTTCCAGATGAGTTTAAGAAATCAAAACCACCTACTTTTGATGGATATGTGAAGAAGCCGGAATATGCAGAGGCTTGGATAACTAGGATGAAGAAGTTATTTGAGTTGCATGAGTACATAGATAATATGAAGTCCATAATTTCTATCTTCAGCCTGAGAGGTAAAGCAAACATCTGATGGGAAGATGTGAAGCGGGTTAGAGACATTAGTATGGAGGACTTGAGTTGGCATGAGTTCAAGAGGCTTTTCAGGAAGAAATATTTGTTAAAAAGGTACTACAATAGTAAGGCCAAAGAATTCTATGAGCTAAAGATGAGATCAATGACATATGAAGAGTACATGACTAAGTTCCTAGAGCTATTGGGGTATGTATCGTATCTTAAAGATGAGAAAGCTAAAATTCAACAAATTTTCAGTGGTTTTCCATTAACATTTAAAGATCATATTGAGTATGATGAGCCTCAGTCACTTGAGGAAGTTATTGGGGAATTGAAGCATTGCTATGAACAGTCAAAGCGTAAAAATTAATCTTAGCAAGGATGGAAAGGAAAATACAAAGGTAAAGGTAACTGGTAGCTAAAAATAACAAGGCCTTAGAATGCATAAGAAAAAGAAAATGTGGCACCACAAAAGAAATTCAACGTAGCTAGACAAGGACATGGATCACAACAGAAGCATAGAGGTGATGGTACTAGACAGTTGGAGTGTTGGACATGTGGTAAGGAGCACCTTAAGAGAGATTGTATATAGAATTAGGGTGGTAGGCCTCATATATATAGTGCACAGGAGGCACAAACTATTGGGGATGTTGGTCAGAGCATTCCTCATATCTATGCAGCATTGGATAACAAACAGGGAGACCATCATGCATTTATCATTGAGATGGACGGTTAGCTTTATGATCAAGTTATTTCTATTTTGATTCACCCTAGATCTAATTATAGTTATGCTATTCCTGACTTGGTGGATAAGTGTGTTTTGAATAAAGAAGTGCTTGCAAAATCTTCGTTAATGCAGTTGGCTACAAGTACAAATAAGTGAGTTCATCATTGGGTAAGAGCTTGTGCATTGATTTGAATGGTATGCCTACTGCAACACATTTCAATGTATTACTATTGGGATCATATAGTATGTTGTTGGACATGGATTGGTTGTACCTTCATAGGAACAAGGTGGATTTTTATGACAAAGCCATTAAGTGTTTAGATGACAATGGGGAACCAAGAGTCTTACAGGGAAAGAAGAAATCCACATCAGTTAGGATGGTGGTAGCTATGCAGACAAAGTGCAGTCGCAAGAAAGGGTGTGTGTTATTTTCTGTACACATTTTTAGTGACAAAGGTAAGGAAGTTGAGGATCAATATTTTTTAAGTAGGTACCCAGTTCTACAGCAGTTTCAAGATGTGTTTTCCGAAGAGATTTCAGAGTTGCCACCTCATAGGGAAGTAAACATTTCTATTGAGTTAGTGCCAGGGGCAGCGCCATCATCAAATGCACCTTACAGGATGAGCACACCTGAGTTGGTAGAGTTTAATTTGCAGTTGAGGGAAATGTTGGACAAGGGATACATTAGACCAAGTGTATCACCTTGGGGTGCACTAATATTGTTTGTAAAGAAGAAGGTTGGTACTCTCAGATTGCGCATTGACTACAAGAGGTTAAACAAGGTGACCGTCAAGAACACATAGCTATTGCCGAGGATGGATGACTTGTTTGATAAGTTGAAGGGATCAGCAGTGATCTCAAAGATTGATTTGAGATCCGGATACCACCAGGTATGCATCAAAGAAGAGGACATTTACAAGGCAACTTTCTGTACCATGTACGGGCATTATGGGTTTTTTGTAGTTCCATTTGGTTTGACTAATGATCCAACTACATTTATGTGCTTCATGAATAGTATGTTGCGTCTGTATTTGGACAAGTTTTTTATTATGCTCATTTATGACATTGCTATATTCTAAAAATGAGGAAGAGCATGCCGAGAATTTAGCAGCAATGATGAGGTTGTTGAGAGAGGATCAGTTGTGTGCTAAGCTCAGCAAGTGCAGTTTATTTCAGACTGAGATACACTACTTGGGACATGTTGTTTCCAAGGAGGACATAACAGTGGATCCAGAAAAGATAAGGGCCATCATGGAGTGGGTAAATCCCAGGAATGCAAATGAGGTGAGATATTTCATGGGATTGGCAAGTTATTACAAGATGTTCATCAAGAAATTCTTACATATTTCTTATCTTATTACATCATTATATAGGAAAGGTAAGAAGTTTGAATGGACAAAGGAGTGTGAGGCCAATTTTGAACAGCTTAAGAAGTTGTTGACACATGCACCAGTGTTACAAATTGTAGATCCAGACAAAGAGTTTGTAATATGTACAGATGCTTGAAAGAGATAACTTAGTGGAGTCCTTATGCAAGAAGGACAGGTGGTATGCTACGAGTCATGAAAACTAAACAAGCACGAGAAGAACTACCTGACACATGATCTTGAGTTAGTAGCAATCATACATGCATTGAAGATGTCCAGGCACTATATTCTTGGCAAGAGGTTTGTGCTGATGACTGACCACATTGGGTTGAGGTATTTGTTTGACCAACCAAATCCGAATGCTCGACAGGTTAGATGGTTGGCCAAGATCAATGAGATTGACTTCAAGATTAGGTATATCAAAAGAAAGGAGAATAAGGTTGCAGATGCTCCTAAGAGGTGGATACATGTAAATCATATAGTAGCTATGAGTACCCATGGGATAGATTTACAGGATAGGTTCTTGCAAGCAGGTCCACAGGATGTCAGGGTTATGGAGATTGTGCATAGGTAGTAGTAGAGTTATAGATACAGGTAGTTGTACACGGATAGGCACATGTATAGGTATAGGTACAGGTGCAGAAGATGTGGGGTATTGTCTTACAATGGATGGATTGGTCAGATTTAGGGACAGGATATATGTGCTGGATAATAGTGAGCTCAAGAAGGTGATATTGAGGGAGTTTCATGTGAAACCATATTCAGATCACCCATACTACCATAAGACATTGACCATACTGAAGAAATTTTATTATTGGTTGAATATGAAGAAGGATGTAGCAAGGTTTTTAGCTAGGTGTTTTGATTGTCAGCCTGTGAAGGCAGAGTGTAAGCATCCAGGTGGACTGCTACAACCGATTGTTATTCCAAAATGGAAATGGGAGGTCATTTCCATGGACTTTATCACAGGTTTGTCGAGGAAAGTGAGACATCATGATTCCATCATGGTTATTATGGACAGGTTGACAAAGGTTGAACACTTCATTCCAGTGAAGTCTACATTATCAGCTAGCGACATATCACAAGTATTAATCAAAGACATGGTCAGATTGCATGGTGTTCCAAAGGAGATTGTTTCAGAGAGGGATGCGAAGTTCACTTCCAAGTTTTGGAAGGAGTTGTTTGCAGGTTTGGGCACAGAGTGGGCCTTCAATACAACTTATCATCCATAGATAGATGGACAGAATGAGAGGGTCAACAGGATATTGAAGGAAATTATGTGATGCATCCACAGTGAAAGTGGGAAGAGTATCTTCCACCGATAGAGTTCGCTTACAACAATAGGTATCAGGAATCTTTGAAGATGAGTCTATTTGAGGCGTTGTATGGGCAAAGTTGCAATACCCCCATCAATTGGAGTGATCCAGTTAATAGGTTGTTGATTAGATCGGACATGTCCAGTAGACATGGAACAAGAAATGCATGTTATAAGGAAGAATCTAAAGGAAACACATGACAGGCATAAGAGCTATGCAGATCGAAATAGGTTGTTCAAATAATTCTAGGTTAGGGAACAAGCGTATTTGCACATCAAACCAAAGAAGAGCTCCTTATGGATTAGATCGCATGCCAACCCAGCACCACATTTTTATGGACCGTTTTTCATTATTGAGAGGATTGGGCCAGTAGCTTATTGACTTGCACTTCCTCTGATAGTGAAAGTCCATGATGTTTTCCATGTGATATTGCTTAAGAAGTATGTTAAAGATGATAATCATGTGATTGAATGGTTTGTATTGCAGGTGGAAGCTGATGGAAAATTCTAGCCAGAGCCTTAGTGTATATTGCAGAAAAAGGTGCTTATGCTCTGGAAATGAGCAATCGAGTAGGTTAAAGTGCATTGGAAGCACTTTTGGCCCGATGAAGCTACATGGGAGATGGAAGATCAGATGCGAGCTATGTATGCTTCATTGTTTGCTGGCTGAGGCAAAGAAGTTTTGGTATGGTATTTTGGTAGATGTCTTTGGTATATGTTTTGGTACATGCTTGATGATGTGTTGGTATATGTACATATGTATATGGATCTAAATACTGCCATGAGCTATGTTGTAAATTGCGAATAAGCAGTATGGGTGTCATTTCATTAGAGTTGTCATGTTGGTTTGCTTCTCAGCAACGTGATCATTGTAAATACTGCACTGAGCTATGTGATAAAGCTCCATGGATAGTATGTTTTCTTTTCAATAATTTTTTTGAGGTATATGTGTGGTTGAACACTTACGACAGTGTCCCTCAAGGGGGGGGGGGTTCTGTAACAACCCTAGTGGAAATTTGATGTAACAAAAGTTAGTAAAGGAAAAAATAATAACCACGGTTGATGGGACACTTATTCCAAGGTGAATTTTAGGGAAAACATCATAGTGTGGGTGTTCATTTGCTTTATTATGGCTAAGGAAATTGACAAAGGAAATGGTTAAGGATTTAAAAAGGCAAAATGGATTTTTTGGCACATTTATTTATGAAAATAATGGGAATTAGGATAAAAGTAAGGTGAAAGGTCATAGGTTGCATGTGAAGAGGAAATTGAAAAAAATAATGGAAAATGAAGAAAATAGAAGCCTAATTGATAAAAAGGTCTCTAAGGATACCTTTTTTCAGTTCAGTTTTGGAGCTCTCTCATTATTCTCTCTCTCTCTCTCTCTCTCTCTCTCTCTCTCACTCTTGGACACATAGATTGTTCTTGGAGCTCTTTGGAATTGGATGACAAAAAGCAAAGAAGGAATAGGAAGGAAGGAACATGCAACGAAGAGCAGGATAAAATAGCTACAACAATATTCTTTGCGAGTATTGATTTGCATGTGTGTTTTCCTTTCTAGATTTAACATGCATGGTATTACATGTGGTTCTTTTCATGTTATGGCATGGGTTTTTCCATATGTGATAGTGTTTTTAGCTTAGCCTTGCCATTTCTGGATAGCCATGGTGTGATCGGGTTCTCATGTTTTGGTTGAGATGGATTGCCAAATGGATTCGAAGCTGAGTGAGGTGGATCTTCAAATGATATAACACATGGCATAGTAACCCCTAAACCAAACTGTGGGTTGCAGTAATGCCAAATTTTGTGTTGCCTCAGTGGGCCTAGGAACCCTTGTCGGCTAATGGCTGGTTATACGGTAAAGTCAAGAGGTGGATTTCTCTCTGTTGGGCCAAGTTGATCCGGATTTAAACAAGAACGCAACAAACTACAGAGATAACCATATACACAAAGATGCAGCGGAAATAATACTTCATTTCATTAATGGAAAAATACTGAAATATGCTTACAACCAGAAATGGAAATAAACCAGCTAGGGCGATGGTAGCTTATCTCTGAGAAGAGATGTGATGGCTACATGCCTCTGAACTGTTCCGAACTGTATTACAATGAGGCTCGAAGGCCTATTTATTGTTGAGAAACAATGGAAAACCCTTCACATCCCGAAACCTAACCCTAGAAGATGAAACGCCAAATTGTGGGCCCCGTTTGGGTAAATTGGTACATCAATTTCCCGGGGTCGTAACTTTGGCATACGATCTCCGTTTGACGCGTACGATAGCTCGTTAGAAAGATCTATCCGAGTACTACCACTTTGGGAGGCAACATCGGTCCATGGACCCATGTTGCCCCAGAATCCCAAAAAAACGTCGTTTAGGGCCTCAAAACGGCTCCAGAAGTTCAGGACCGAAAAACTGCTAAAAATAGTAAATTGTGCTACAATTTAGGAAACTAAAAAGACTGAAAGAAACAGTTGTGGGGGTCCAAATGGGATAGGTGGGTGGCCACCAACATCCACCTGGATCATTCCTCCCCCCTTAGGAAGCAATGGTCCCCATTGCGTTGAGTTCCTCCATCTGCTGAACTTGGTCCCTGGTGAGCTATTCTGCAATCTCTGATGTGTCCAGTGATGGTGGGAAGCATGGTCGACGATGGTCCACATTGAACATTTGGTGCAGGCGAAGGAATGGAGGAATGATGTGCTCCAAAGCATTATTCCCCGTAGCCTTGGTACTGCTATAAGGACCATGTCGAAGTGATCTGAGCTTCTGATGGGTTCTGGTAAGGCATTCTTTCTGTCGATGCAACCATACTTTGTTGCCCACCTGAAACTTGTGTGGTACCCATGTGGGTGAGGAGAAGTTGTTCCTGTGTTTTGTCATGACCGTATCCCTTTGCTGCTGCTGCTGCATGGAGTAACCCTTTGCAGGGGTCATGGATGTAGCAACGATCTTCCCCTTATTTTGGGAGTGAACCAGACAAATGAATTTCCTGGTCTGTGATATGACCTTGCTGCCTTTCTTGGTAGTGATCAGAGATGTAGCGGTAGGTGAGGCTACCTCTGGTATCCTGTATAATGAATTATTCAAAGAAATAATGACAGCACGAGGCCTGGACTCATACACAGCATGTCGCCTCCATAAGTATGGCTGGCCTAATAGTACATCGCAAACATCCAGAGGTGTAACATCACATAATACCTCGTCTGTGAAGGGCTTGATGCTGTAGGGAAGGTGGCACTGCTGGCGAACTTTGAGATCTCGTCCTTCATGAAGCCACCCGATACTGTACGGCTGCGGGTGCGGTGTAGTCGGTAGGCCCAACCGCTTCACGACCTCTGCTGAAATGAGGTTCTTTTGGCTGCCACTGTCGACAATGAATTGTAGCGGCGAACCCTTCACCCACATCTGTGAGTGGAAAAGACGCTCCCCTTCCTCTGGATTTTCGGGCTCATCTTTCTAGATCTTGGCGGTGGCAATAGTGGCGCTGGGATCCGCATCAATGATTTGCTTCCCTTTGCCATTCCCCTTGTCAAGTTCTGGCTCAGGTCAGAACATGCATCTGATTCAGAAGCCTTCAACTCCGCCACCAGCGACTGCTTGGTCCGACACTCACTTGTGTTATGAGTGGGACTCTTGTGGAACTCACACCACTTTCCTGTGTCCTTCTTCGGCTTCGTGGTGTTGTTCTTTTCTTGCAGCTTTGACGGGTTGTCTTGGGTCACCCCGCCTTGGCTTTGTCCTTTGGGCTTCGGATTTGCAGATCCAAAGTCTCGCTTCTTCTGTTTGAACTTTTGCTCGATTTTGACAGCGTATCGGTACGCTGTGCTGAGTGAGGAGATGTTCAAGAACACCATCTCTTCCTGGATGTACTTATGCAGGAAGCCACGGTATTTGAGTACCAGATGCAGCTCAGAATCTTTGATACCCAACTGTGTGCGAAGGGTATGAAAAATGTTTGTGAACTCTAGCACATCTTGGTCTCGTCCCTACCGCAATGTGGTCCATTTGATGTATTTGTCCTCATAGCTTCCGACAGGGTGGTATTGCTCCTTGATGGCATCCCGAAAGTCATTCCAAGTGGGTGCGGCTGAAAATAGTGAGCCTGTACTTTCATCCTTCTGCTCGCAGTAGGTTTCCCACCAGTCCTTGACGTGGGGTCTGCTTTGAGAAGAGCGAAAACAATCTTTTCCCGACTTGAAAATTCGTGAACAGAAAAATACCCATCTAGCAGATTTAACCATTTATCTACGACATCTGCGTCTATTTGACTCTCGAAGATGGGGATTTCAAAATTAACTTGTACCTTAAATGGTGTGGCGTTTCCAGAGTCGCTGTTGGAAGCCGATGCGTCGCCTCTGGGTAGCCGCTGAAGGATTTGCGCAAAGCTATCCATCATCGCGTTCCTTTGCCGCTCGAGCGCTTCTTCGAGCAAGATTTTGATAGGATCTCCTGCTCCCTCGTCTTTCTTCTCATCCGCCATGGGAGGCCGTCGGGATTTGCGAGGAGGCCGTCGGGATTTGCGAGGCTGGTCTTGCAAAGGTTCGACCAGTTCAAGCCCTAACTCCTTATATCCCGACCTCGTTGGGGACATGCAAAGAAAAACAGAGAAAAAGCAGACCGCTCTGATACCACTGATCCGGATTTAAACAAGAACGCAACAAATTACAGAGATAACCATATACACAAAGATGCAGCGGAAATAATACTTCATTTCATTAATGGAAAAATACTGAAATATGCTTACAACCAGAAATGGAAATAAACCAGCTAGGGCGATGGTAGCTTATCTCTGAGAAGAGATGTGATGGCTACATGCCTCTGAACTGTTCCGAACTGTATTACAATGAGGCTCGAAGGCCTATTTATTGTTGAGAAACAATGGAAAACCCTTCACATCCCGAAACCTAACCCTAGAAGATGAAACGCCAAATTGTGGGCCCCGTTTGGGTAAATTGGTACATCAATTTCCCGGGGTCATAACTTTGGCATACGATCTCCGTTTGACGCGTACGATAGCTCGTTAGAAAGATCTATCCGAGTACTACCACTTTGGGAGGCAACATCGGTCCATGGACCCATGTTGCCCCAGAATCCCAAAAAAACGTCGTTTAGGGCCTCAAAACGGCTCCAGAAGTTCAGGACCGAAAAACTGCTAAAAATAGTAAACTGTGCTACAATTTAGGAAACTAAAAAGACTGAAAGAAACAGTTGTGGGGGTCCAAATGGGATAGGTGGGTGGCCACCAACATCCACCTGGATCACAAGTAATCCAGTGTTAGGATATGCAGTAAAGCCTAGAGAGGGGGTATTGGTTTAAGGCCTAGTGATCTGGTGTGGGTTGTGATAAATCCTGAGAGACAAGGAGACAAGAAAATTTCTCACATTGTAGGTGGATAAATCTAGTTGCATCCAAGCTTGTTTTAGAATAGTGATCGGGTGGAGATCATGGTAAAGCCTATTATTACATGTTCACTATGTTGGCCTAGTGATCCAGGATGGATTACTGGAAACCCTGGTTTCTATTTATGAGGGTGAGGTGGTTTAGCCTCACAATGCCCTGGTTGGTTCTTTTGATTTGAGTCTCACATTCATGTTTGGAATATGGAACGGGGCTGAATGGCTGAAGAGATATTTGGCTCAACCATTCTATGGTCGGGTGGAACTAGGTAGTCCCATCCCAGGTTTGGATTCTTCATCTATGAGGTTATTTCTCCTTGTATTTCAATGAGTATTATAATGGTTTATATGTGCATCATATGTCTGTGATTTCCTTGGTATTTCTATTGCTGTTATGTTGGTTATGTATATGTTTTATAATAGTGGCTATGTATGACTCTCTTCATGTTTTTACTTGTAAAGGAATGAACAATGTATCTATGACCTAATATATGATAATGCAACAAATGATATAAGGGAACAAGGGTTCTTAACAATTCTCAAATAAGTATGAGACCCCTATGCTAAATATGTTGTTTACACGTGTAGATTACATATTTTTGATATTTTAGATGACATGCTTGTCATGGCTAGTAGGGGTTGAGTTAAAGGCTTGTTCAAGTATTTTCATTTGCATCATCATGTCCTTGTTATCTTTTTGTTCTGAATGTATCATTCAATTATGGGCAGTGACCTGGGCTCTAGCCCTGAAAAGGTGGCTCAAATCCTGGGGACGCTCACACAACACTGAGCAAAATAGTCCCTGGACGTTGGCATGCCTTGCCATGCGAGCGTCTAGAGCCTCCTGGACACTGTGAGGGCCATGTCACGGGCATAGAAAATTTTAGGGGCTAATATTTGCACGTGGGCTAATTTTTCATGGTTTTTCCAAAAAAATGATTTGTCAATTTCTTTCTTTTCTAAAAAATATTCGCCCAATTTTTACAATATAAAATATTTTAACTTAAAAATCGCCAAAATAATATAGACACTATATATAAAATCATTATAAATTTGAATATTTTTACAAATATATCAACAAACATTTTATAGTTTGCATATTACACACTAATGAAATTCACCAAGGTTTCTAAACTTTAAAATAAATTTCCATCCTTAAAATTTTCCTTGGCCATGGGAACGTCTGGGGATCAAGTGGTCCAAAACCTTAGTGGGACCCAGGGGTTGGTTACTAGAAATGTTGGGATGGTTCTTAGGAGTGTCGTTGATGATGTGGAAGGTCTATATGGTGTGTTTCCGTCGATTCCATTTCTTTAAGGTCATCTAGGAAGTTGAATCCAATCCTAGTAGCCTCTCGTCACATGTTTACCCGGGTTGGCCAGTTAATTGGGTAAACGTGGGAAGAAGATATTAAAGAATAGAATTAAATGGTCGCCTGGGAAAATGACATTTTATAGAATTTAGTAGATTACTGTAAGATTCTTCTTAGTGAATAAGTATAATATAAATTTTAAATTGTTTAAAAATATATATATAGTCTATTTTATGAATAGACTGATTTTAATTACAACCTTATTAAATATTGTTAAGGGTTACACTTTTTAAAACTTAATGAAATATTTTCATAGCTTTTAATTATGAATTTAGCTAATATTATAGTAATTCAAATCTCTCACACTAAAAGTATTTTGATAATCTTTTGCATAATTAAAAAGACTCAATGAAACTAAAGATTGTGTTGAGAAATCGATTCCATAGAGATTTATTTCGTGGGCGCAATGTAATCGAATACATGAAAATCACCATGGTAGCTTAAATCACCGAACGACAGGGTAATGCTTCAATGTGGGTGGCTTTATGTTAATGGTTGTTGTTAAGAGGTTGGCACTATGTTACACAAACTTGCCCAAGTTACGTTTCTATGTATCCTTGCTAGGGTCACAAATAATAAATCTCATTTAAAATAATGACCTTTTAATACTTCCTATCAGTTTGCAAGTGCATGAACAATACATAAAGTCAACAAATCAAATGGTTTAGGAATCAATATTCGAGATTGTAGAATTTACGTCTGCTCAACGCACTATGTGCATAGTAATGATTAGACTAAGTTAAAAATTTCCCGTGTTATGACTACCTTACGGGTGTGCTTTGCATGAGATTCTTATTGTGTTTTTCTAAGTAAATTCGAGTGATTATTTCTAATTTTGAAATAAAGATATTTATTTATTCAATTTGAATTTAATTGTTATGATTAAGTTGTATGTGATCATTCAGAGTTGATTTTTGGTTTTAGGAGTCCTAATCCAGGGGCATCTAATTTGTCAAAGTGACCTAATGATTCCACCCGGCCTGCGCGACATTCGTTGTAAGCTAACTGGATTTTTTTAGCATGTCTCCTCCCCGTAGTACAAGGCACAACAACCCCCTGAGGTTTGATCGTGGGTCGCCTTGCTGACTAGGGCCATCCTCAACTAGTTGTGCTAGTGGGACATGACAACTATTATGATTAACTTAAATACACCCTTCAATAAAATATTGTTCCTTTACTTATTTAAAATATTAAAATTTGATAAATAACTAAATAAATAAATTAAAATTTAATAGTGAATACTTTTTTGCTTTACAAAAAATGTCATATATATCCAATTGATGAATGAGAAATGCATTTGAAGACCAAATCCCAATCCATAGTAGCCATGTTTATTAATAAATTGATATTATAATTTAAACATTACTGTTCAAATATAGCCGTTACTTGAAATTATGTCTCTACATTGCTCTCTATTTAAGCTTTTGCCATGGTCTGCCTCTTCATCTAGTCCTGAGGATGAACCACACTTGTTGGTTCAAAACACGTGGACCAAAAAATTCTCTCATGTGATTTCTACCAAAAGACTTTGTTTAATTCGTTATGGATCACAGAAGCTTAAATACATAAATATTAACAGTAATAATTTTATAATTATTTGTAAAGTATTTATTATTATTATTATTATTATTTACTACTCTTAAATAACCAATTAATAAATAATATAAATATTATTGTTTTTTAGATTTTAGTGTTATTAGGGTTTTAAAAAAAATAATTAAATTTTAAAATTATATTTTTAATGTTAAATTGAGAATCTCGAAACAAATAGAAAAGTATTACATGAAATATGCTAAAAATTCTCAATCAATAGTGCAACAAATTAATTGAAATTAGACAAATTTGGATATGGAGTAGATTTAGTTTAAAAGTAATAAAATATACCATGAGAATATTTTTTCTTTAATTCTATGTTTTTTAAATGTTTTATAATATTTTTAACATAAGAACGCTTTATAAATTTTGTACTGATAAACATTTTTAATATTTTTTTATAAAGAAAAGATCCACAATTTTTATTAGAGTATTTTTTATAATAAAATTACACTTCATCTTTTATATAAAATGTAAACCTTTGAAAAAAAACTAACTAAATAAAATAATAATAAGAGTGCTATATTCACATTAGTAATCGCTTTCGCTATACTTACATTATAAATCAGTGCTGTTATTTTTTTCCTTTTCTAAATTGTGAGGAATATTATATTTTTTATACTAAAAAAGATAAATGTATTTTTTCAAGAGCTTATTATAAAAATAATCTGATTTAAAAATGGTGGGACTCTGATTTGTAATGTAGCTAGAGAATGGAAGAAAGCAAAATGGGAGAGTGCAAGCCGATTTCCAACAAAGCCAAAAGACCTTCCAGGAAATGGACACCAAATTTAGAAATTCCACTTGTTCTGGAAAGTTGACAGACAGACCTTTCTAACAAGCCCATTTGGAGCAAATTTGGTGTACGAAAAGGCTTCCATAATCAGCTGGGAAAAATCACTACGCACAGGAAAAGTGGCAGGACAGAGAGGATGGACAATTGCCATTTTTGCCTAAAAACTCTGTTTTTCGCCTAGTTTTTTCTGAGTTTGACTTTTTTCTCTCTCATGGTCAAACTCATGATGTAAATTGATGTAACTTGATGGACTTTGATGTAAAGATAATAAAAACTCACTCATGGAGGTAGATACATCATGTATAGGTGGTTTTGAACTGAATGAATCAGTTTCCTAGGTTTTAGAGGCAAGTTGTTCCACTGCCTACTTTTCAGTTCTTAGTTTAGATCTTGTTGAAACAGCTCATAAACTCATTAATTTGACCACTAAATCCTAGAATGAGTTGTTTGTTGCCTATATCTATTAGTTTTTCAGTCATTTGTAAAGGTCGGACTCTTTTGAATGCTTTGAGCATTATTGTACATTCATCTCTACAGTTTGGAAAATGAATAGACCAGGGTTTGCAGCATTTTATGGGATTCTTGTGGCAAGTTGATTTGGTATTGTTTTTCCTTCTGTAATTCAAGTTATCATGTGTTTATGTGTGCCATTATCTCTCTCTTTTCATCTTAACTAAATGAATCAAGTATAAAGGTGGAATTCATTGATGTTGCAGTGCTCTACCTTAGGGTTTATTTGGTTTTACATGTTTTCAATTGTTTGAAGAGGATTCATGACACTTTCATGCCCTCTCCAACTCCTAACCAGTCTCAAGACTCATCATTACACATAATCTAAGGTACTAAAGCACTTGCCTACCTCGCCCCACAGAAACCTCTGTAAAACTAAGCTCATTCTCGGAACCCAAAACTTCCTTGCACATCTGATCTAGCAAAACACCATAAAACTCAATCAAACTCCTCTGAGCATATACCTAGCCTAAAATTAGTCTTTATATCAGTCATCTCAAGCTTTATTGGCCATATTTTCCTCAGATTGACAAGGAGAGAGCCCTCTCCCGACCTGATAGGGCTAGCTACCAGGTTAAGCGTGGTTTGATGTTACCCTAGACCTGCCTCTCTTCAGCCTGAGGTCGATCTAGGCCCTAACATATTGGCGACTCCATTAGGGAAGAAAAGTTTGTTGTTTGCTTTATAAACTACAGACAGAGTCTGAAGTTAGCCAGGTAGCCTTCGAACTGCTCTTGCTCTGCAAGTGCATAGTAGATGAACACTGCTTCAGTCAATCTCCGGTTTAGTTTATGAAATGGACATCTGGTTTCCTCAGCAAAATGTAATCAAGTTCAGATTTGATTGTTCATGGTGGACAACGATCAGACACCGGAAGGCTGAAATCGTTCACCTGGCGATTCCAAATCAGTTTTGAGATCATATCAATGGACTCCACTGGAGGATGAATCTGACCAGCAGAAACATGAAAGGACAATATGGAAAGATCAGGTATTCAAGTTGGAAGTTCATCCAAGACATTTTGTTCTTTGTCATAAATTATTTCTTCTCTTTTCCTGAGAATGTCAAGAAGGCTTTACAAAGTATATTGTATTTGAGAAAAGATCCTAAGCCTGCATTTTATTCCTTCCCTTTGAAGATTGTGAATACCAAAGATTTGCATGCCTTTGAGCTTGATCAAGACCCTTCTTCTGAATCTTGTGATGACCGTCTTCAAACTGATGAACCTCAAGAGACAAAGACTGATTCTGCAGCATTTGTATATACTCCTACACCTTGTAAAATTCCAGATTGATACAAGCCTCTGATTTTACCTCCTATATTCCATGCTTTCCCTAAAAATCATGACCTATATCTACCAAGATTTGATGGTGAACGTGACAATATCACTGTTGAGAGACATGTATTGAATTTTGAGTCATTTGTTGACCTTTTTGAAGTTGATGAAGAAGATGTCAGTATTAGGCTTTTTGCTCTTTCTTTGCAAGCCAAATTCAAGAGTTGGTTCAAAACCCTGCCTGATGCGAGCATCTCAGATTTCCATCAGTTCATCAAAGTTTTCGTCGACAGGTGGATGATCAGACAAAACCATTTCTTGATTATAGAAGAGTATAACCAGCTGAAAAGATTGCCAGGAGAGACAGTAAACAATTTTCTGCCAGGTTTAACCAAGTCTATTTTTTGATGCCTGTTAATATAAGACCTCCTCTTGGATCCGCTCTCTTGCACTACCTGGGTGCCTTTGATCCGGAAATGGAGTTTCAGCTGAGAGAAAGGAATCTTGCAACACTTGAAGAGATGCAGAACAGTGTAGTAGATGTAGAGGCTCATTTGTTGATTTGAAGGGAAAAGTTGAAGGAAGAAGAGATGAGAAACATAGATCCGGAGGAATCGACATCTCTAGAGGTAAAGCTTGACATTTTGGTAAGTGGAGTGGAAGAGATGATGCAAAGGATCATCATAAGGAATGAGTATAATGTTCAAGCCCATGGCTCGCTGATTAAAGAAGAACAAGTTGCTGATCCAAAACATCTTCTTTCTTATCCCAGTTGTCATAGATCTGATAATGATTGTTTTATAGATCATCTTGGAGAAGAGAGATCTGTTGATATGACATGTATGCTTGATGATGTATTTTTTACTGAAGATTTGCCTCAGTTTGATCATTATGATGATGACTATGTTCTCCAAACAAAAGCTAATCTTGTAGACAAATCAATAGCTAGTTTGTGGAAGGAGGAAGTTCATTTTCAACAGCTCGAATACAATGTTCATCCATCACATATCAGCTATGGAAATGATGAGGAAAGTGCAGCAAATTTTGAAGTAAGTGAAGGATCTTTGCCTTTTTGTTTTTCTTCGTTTCAGTTCGTCAGAGACAACTTTCATGCAATCAAAAATCAATTGACGACATGTCTTGATCTGGACGAGCTTGAGAGCAATGAAAACCTTGTTCAAGACTTTTCATATCCAGAGTTGTAGCCCCCGAATCCCATTGATTGTCAAGTTGCAGATGAAGACTTGGAAGCTGGACCATATGATCAAATGATGCAAGATGATTTCGTACCTTTTTGTTTTGAATCATTTTAGTTTCTAAAGGGAAAACTGCATAGTATATCTTCAAATGAGCAACCTGTAGGAAATCATGTAATCTCATCGAAACCAATAGAAAATGGGTTGCAACAATCTTTTCAAGTTTTTCACGATCCAATAGCTGATGTGTTGGATGATGTCTGTAGTCAAAGTCCTTCCCCTATCTGTGAGCTTGACAAAAGTATTGATACAAACTTGATCCAGCAGTAGGTTTCTTTGTCATTTTCAGCAAGAGTCTCGTCACAAAGCTCAGATCAAAGTTTGCATTCATGGTATGAGGAGAAGAGAAGTAATCCATTGGATGAGCTAAGTCCCAGTGTGCATGAACTTCAAGATCCTTATGCGGTGTTTTTGGAGGCAGATTGAGAATCCATATCATTTAACGGATCTGTTTCCAAGTTTTCATGGGAGTTGCCTTTCAGTAGTTCTCTCTTGTTGTTCATAAGCAAGCACTTGTGGGGAATGCAAACAGCAGCCATAATGCTTACTTGGTTGCATTAGTTGTTTCATTTCACTTGATTAGGTGATGAATGGAACAACTAGAGTAGGTTGTATTGAATAAGCTTCATATTGAGCATATTTTCTAGTTTATTAGTTGTGTTTTAGTCTTGAGTCATTTTTTGTTTCAGTCAGTTTAAAGATAGTTTTAGCTGAGTGTCCAGTTTCAGCTTTTGAGAGTCTTGTTTTAGTTTTGAATTAGTCATCTCAACTATGAGTCTTGAGTCAAAGTTTCATAGTAATTGGTTTTTGGATGTTTTGAATTTATTGACTCCATTGCCCAATTGATGAAGGCACTTGTCTGCACTCCCAAAGATTTGCGGTTCTTGGCACCTCCAAGGAGCTACCATCCCCATTGGAGCCAATGTTAGTGTCAGTCTTTGAAACCTTCCTCCGGTGATCAAACATGCTCTTACAAAGTGATTTTATGGTGTCAAGGTCAAATTTTGTCATTTCAGTGAGTCTTCAAGCAAAATTTGGTCACTAGGTATTAGGTCTAGGGTTTGTTTTCACTCCTTTCAAAGTTGTCCAAATGTCGGTCCATGCCACCACTCAACTGAGCGTACCATCATTCAGAGGGTTTTCATCATCATGTCAGGTTCCAATGGGTCGATTTACACCTTATTCATGCTTCAGTTGTGCCTAGGTAAGGTTCCTTCCCCTCTCTTAGGGTTTTGAAGGTAATTTCTCTTTGATAGTCAAATCATCAGCAAAACTTGTATCCTGATGTTCATACACCTTCCCATATCCTTAATGTACCTTATTAAACACTTGCCATCACTGATATCACTCAAATTCCTCATTTTCGCACAAACCCTAATTTCTTGCTACAATTTGACAATTTTCTATGCTAGGCTTGTGTTTTGCCCTTTTGGACCCCTTCCCCTCACTCAATATTTGAAATTCCACTTTCCCCTACTTCCTAACACCAATTCCTACTTCCCAAAATTTTCTCAAGAATTTAGAAGCCCCTTATCCCCTTCATTTCACTTCATTTCGACAAATCCCCTATTCCACACATCGGAATAGATTTTACTCCAATGATGTTTCTGAGCAAGAAAAGATAATTTTGGGAAAAATGAGAGAGGTTTTTGTCCACAATAGGCCAAGGAAGAAAAACCTCCTTCACTTTTTACACAGGTGCCATGGTTTTATATAAATGTCAAAAATACAGTTGCCTCAAGAGAATTGATGCACATCTAAAGCGACCTTGGGAAAATCTAGATTTCTCCTAGCTTGGTTGGCCAAATGACTCTATTGATGAGTCAAATGATAACTGGACAAAGGATATTTCCAATGAGCTATCATGAGCTCAATTTGGGGTTGAGGAAGACCTTCAAAATTTGACTGCAACAGCACTTTGCCTTTAGGAAGCCTCATTTTTAACATTTTGACAAGTCTTGGGAGATTTAATTTTTGACAAAGAAAATGAACTCAAAATTGAAAAATTCAATTTTTTTAGGAAAGAAGACTCAATAAGATTTCCAATGAGCTATTCCATGCCCAATTTGGACACCGGGAATGCCTCCAAAATGGGTTTGCCAAAAGGAGCTACGCACCTGTTCCTTGGCACGACGCACCTGTGTGTTGGGGCAACGCACCTGGCAGCCAAGCCCCAGAATGCTCCAAAATCACTCAATTTGCTTCAAATATCTCAAATTACCTCTTGGAAAGTAAGTAATCATCCTTCCAAAGCTGAATTTGAGTGCACTCTTGTGTCCTTCATGAGTTTTGCAAGTTTAAAATGAAACCCTAGTTTCTCTTCACTATTTTCCATTTCATTGTGCCAATTTCATTCCATCACCACAAAAACATCATCAAAACCCATTTTCACTCTTTTATTACCCTAATACACTCCATTTATCCTATTTTCCCATATCCCACTCCCCTAAAGTAACTAATTCCCTCATAAAACCCTAAATCCCTCACTAAACCCTAATCTCCCAAAACTATTCCCTTCTTTCCCCAATTTCATTTCCCAAGAGTAAAATCTCTTCATACTCATCACCATTGTCCTCTTTCATCCCTCTTTCATCATCATTTTTTCCACCATACCTTCATCTCATCATTTTCCTAAGACAAGCACTATGAGGAAGAAACACTCAGTGATAGTTCTATGGAGAAACATAAGCAGCAAAGAAAAGGCAAAGAGAAGATGCGCGAGGATGATATAGATGAAAAATAAGAAAGGAAACAAACATTTGGAGGATAATCAAAGCCTAATGGAGCTAGAAATGTTGAAACCGAAGAACCAAAACGACGAAGAACCAAAACGACGAAGAGGACCATGTCACTTTGACTTCCATTGAACAAGAGATAGAGAATGACAAGGAGTCTTGGTTGGAGAATATGAACATGCACTTGGAGAGGCTGTTGGACAAGGCTAACAAGGAGAAGGACATGTTGCAGCACATGGCTCTTCATTATTTGGCAAGAAACAAGATTTGCAAAGCGAGAATAAGGAGCCTAAAAGCCAAGTTGAGGAAGACTTTGAGGAGCAAGAAAGAGCAAGATTAGCTCAAGATCTTGGCTGAAGCTTCCTTGGCCCAACATAGCACTTGATACAGGTCACTCAGTGCAAATTTCAAGAAATTTGGCACACTTTTTGTCAATTTTGAAATTTTGAAGCAAAACACAGATTTTTCTGCCTGGTGCGTAGCGCCACCCGACGCTCGCTTTTGCTAGGGACCTCCTCTGGAGGAAATATCAACATTTTTTGATTTCTCATGCAAAGTTATGAATGCCCAAAAATGGCTAGAAATTTTTGTCAAGTTTTGATCTTCCAAAAGGGTCAAAAACACCTCAAAAATGCCCTTTATGCCCCTTTTTGGCCACAAAAGAAGCAGTGTTGGAAGAACTGATTTTTGGAAGGGCAAATGGACACCAAATTCAGAAATTACACTTGTTCTAGAAATTAGACAGACAGAACTTTCCAACAAGCCCACTTGAAGCAAATTTGGTGCACGAAAAGGCTTCCAAAATCAGCTAGGAAAAAGAACTATGCACAGGAAAAGTGGCGTGGCACACAGGATGGAAAATTGCCATTTTTGCCAAAAAACTCTGTTTTTCGCATAATTTTTTCTTAGTTTGACTTTTCTCTCTCTCATGGTAAAACTCATGATATAAATTGATGTAACTTGATGGATTTTGATGTAAAAATGATAAATACTCACTCATGGAGGTAGATACATCATGTATAGGTGGTTTTGAACTGAATGAATCAATTTCCTAGGTTTTAGAGGCAAGTTGTTCCACTGCCTACTTTTCAGTTCATAGTTTAGATCTTGTTGAAACAGCTCCTGAACTCATGAATTCAACCCCTAAAGCCTAGCATGAGTTGTTTTTTGCCTATATCTAGTATTTTTTTAGTCATTTGTAAAGGTTGGACTCTTGTGAATGCTTTGAGCATTATTGTACATTCATCTCTATAGTTTGGCAAAGGAATAGACTAGGGTTTACAACATTTTGTGGTATTCTTGTGGCAAGTTGATTTGGTATTGTTTTTCCTTCTTTAATTCAAGTTATCATGTATTTATGTGTGCCATTATCTCTCTCCTTTCATCTTAACTAAATGAATCAAGTATAAAGGTGGAATTCATTGATGTTGTAGTGCTCTACCTTAGGGTTTACTTGGTTTTACATGTTTTCAACTGTTTGAAGAGGATTCATGACACTTTCATGCCATCTCCAACTCCTAACCAGTCTCAAGACTCATCATTACACATAATCTAAGGTACTAAAGCACTTGCCTACCTCGCCCCATAGAAACCTCTGCAAAATGGAGCTCATTCCTCAGACCCAAAACTTCCTTGCACATTTGATCTAGCAAAACACCATAAAACTCAATCAAACTCCTCTGATCATATACCTAGCCTAAAATTAGTATTTATATCAGTCATCTCAAGCTTTATTGGCCATATTTTCCTGAGATTGACAAGGAGAGAGCCCTCTCCCGACCTGGTAGGGCTAGCTACCAGGTTAAGCCTGGTTTGATGTTACCCCAGACCTGCCTTTCTTCAGCCTGCGGTCGATCCAGGCCCTAACATGATCAACAGAATGTGGCTACCAGTGGACTGCTCACCTCATGGCCCTTCCATCAACCCAACTGAAATATCTTGAACTATGAGCATCCTCTCTTCACATTTATAGGTGTCATACTCACAGAGAATTCCAGCTTTTCATTCTTTTCTTTTAACACCAAAGATGAAATAACAGGGAAAGCACAACAAAAATGCTAGAAGGCCGCAGTGACCTAGGACAAATTAATAGTGAAAATACAACAGTGGCCCACAAAATAAGCGTGTTCATCACGGGAATCTGCATTATAATAATGGGGCTAACCTTGCATCACCATACAAATTTCTTCTAATTCCCTCGGCGTTGTGGCATTCTATTTGGAGAGAGAACTAAAATGTAGACACATGTATGCTCATTGTAATCATGAACACATGGAACAAAAAAAAAATTCAACTCTTATGCAACTCCTTACGTGTCTTGTATTCTCGTGGAAAATCGACTCGGAAGCATTGTTAAAACCATTCTAGAATCCTGTATTCGCTGCACTGGATTCTAACATCCGGCTCCTACCATTGATGGACCCACTGTGACCTCTTGAGATCTGACACCGACACCAAACTAACTGCAAACCTCATGGAGGGAATGAGATACAACGCATTTGAATCCACTCAAAATGCAAACATAGCGTAATCATTGATCGAATGAAGCGTCGTGAAGCTCACAATGCTTCCGGCACTAAATTGTTGCATCATCTAGTGATTGCCAAAATACCCTACATACCCTAAACAAAAATAATCCTTCATATTAACAGAAAGGTAGGGAACACACGGGCTCAAGGCGAAGAGGTGTTGTGCGACTCTATGAGGTTGTGCTTGTCCTTGAGTGCCAAGGCTAGTCTGACAGCCACTAGGGTGGTTGCAATGTGGAGATTGTGTTTATTCTGGTTGTGATGAACCTTATTCTATCCATGGGAGCCAACATGAAGGGTGAATTGAAGAGATGAACTTCCAGGAACTACCCCTCCTCTGTCATCGGCTGCCCACAAGCATTGCCTTTTGCGACGAATGAATATCAGATCAAAAATGCAGATACATGGTAAATTATGATAATGAATGCTGATAAATTCAAATTTCAAATTGAAGGATTGCTCCACACCCACACAAATCGTCTGACATTGGTAGTGACGCTTATTGTTCATGGTCAGAACTCAAGAACTATCCACGACATGCTCTTGTCAAATCATACTATGGATCATGTATGTGAACCAACCACAGAGGGGTATTAAGTGCCCTATGGCAGGCTGGTTATTTGTTGTCGTCTATCGAGACTACAATTTTTCCACTATTATTTTGTCACTGTTACTAAATTAACTGTTATTTTGTAGTCATCGCGACAAAATTAACAGTGGAAAATTAACTATTATTTTGTAGTCATCGAGACTACAAAATGTATCTGGTAAGAGGTCATAGGTTCAAATCCAAAGGGGGTAGAGTATGTACACCTTTGTACACTTTACAGTCCATTAAAAATGATACTCCTTGGTAGTCCATGTAATCTCACAATTTCATGGAAGAAAGAACAACCACCTTAGTAGTATCGTTAATTTTCTTGCATGGTATGAGATGTGTTATTTTTGAAAACATATCTACTAGAACCATCACAAATTCATGAAGTCCTAAAACTCCTCTACACTTTGATGTATATTTTATTTATCAGGCATATTGTAAGGACGAGTGAAGATCAAAGTAAATTCAAGGGATAGGTTTGAAAAGCTTAACAACGACATTAATTTGAACTTTGGGGACATAGCTTACTACCCTATTTTATCATTTCATGCATAAGAGTCTATTGGGACTTTGTGGGAATTTTGTGCGCAAAGCCCTCTATATTGAATCAATAGCTAGTCATTGTGATTTTCCCGTAAGCCTTTAGTGTGGCTTGTGCTTGAGCTCTAACTTTCATCCCTATATCAGAAAATTAGTGACCAGAGGAAATTGGCGCTCAACGATAAGCTTCAAAGAATCAAGATGGAGAATGGTGATACTACTTCCACATATCTGAACAAGCTCACCACTTGTAGAGATGAGCTTGGAAGTGTGGGAATAACTACTGCTGATGATGATATGGTGAGCCTTGCTCTCCTTGGCCTTCCGAAGAGCTGGCATATCTACCAGGACTCTATGAATGGAAGGGAGAAACTGTCGGATTGGGAACTACTGTGGTCGGATCTCATGCTGGAGGAGAACAGGAGGAGCACACGAGATTTTTCTTCATCCAAGGACGATGAAGAAAATCTGGCCTTAACGAGTAAGGGAAGGAGAAGGATTCTCATCCCAAATTGAATTCTTCTCATGGAGGGAAGAAGGGTGACAAATCTAAAGCGAGATGCTTTAATTGTCACGAGATGGGTCATTATGTGACTAATTTCCCATCGAAGAAGTCCAAGAAGGGATCCTCGGAAGGATCTGAAGGTGAGGCATTGGCCTCTTAGTTTGAAATGGACTTCACCCTCATCGCATGCATGGTGTCTTCGATGATGGGTTTTGGTTGGTTTCTTGACAGTGGAGCCTCATTCCACATGACCGGTGATAAAATTTTATTCAGTACCTTGGAGGATAAAGACCTGAAGATACTCATAGAGATGGGCGATGACGAAAGGTTTAGTGTTTCAGGAGTGGGCACAGTTTCTTTTCGGAGGGAGATTGGAGCTTCTATCACCTTGACAGATGTGAAGTATGTGCCTAGACTGAAGAAGAACTTGGTATCGTTTGCGATGTTGGGGACAAAGGCTACAATGTTGTCTTCGGTAAGGGAAATGTTTTCCTTATACACATCAGCAAGGAACAGGTGAAACAAATCAGTTCACGGGTACAGAACCTATATGCTCTTAAGGTTCAAGATGCATGCAAAGCCTTGAGGAGCAAGGCCAATGTTAGAGACTTGGTGGTTGAAAGGGAGAGTAAATTACCTCTCAGTATGCAGCGCCACAAGAAGTCTCAGACAATTGTGGAGGAGCCACAATTGGAGAAGTCGGCAGAGGGATCACATGCAATCATACCTCCAAGTGTGAGGTGGGGTGATGTGAAGTGATAGTCCCAAGAAGGCTGAAATTGGGTAGGGTTCATTGATAGGTTTTATCTCATGGATTGTACCTTGCTACGGGAGCCCAAAGTACATAGTAGCAGGAGGAATCAGTGGGGTTGATGCAATCAGAGATCAAAGTGACAGAGGATAGAGCAGTTAGATATTGAAGAGCGCAGAGAAGGATTGACAACAATGCAACAAGGTTGAGACAATAGAAGCGTAGAGTTTTCAGTTAACAAACGCAATAGCAGTCAGAGACTTTGATGACAGAGGCATCATTATGACTCAGGTTGGATATTTTTTTGTTTCTGGAGTTGTTGGAGCAACAACACTAGAGAGAAGTGTTGCATGCAGAACATTCCAAAGGTTTAGGATTGGGCTCGATTTGAATTCCTTTCTTGTTGAGAGGGAGTGTTGAGAATAGCAACAAGAAATGCTAAAAATAACATTTATAATATTCCTATTTTAATTTGTCCTTGAATTAAAACTTGAATTTAGTCTCACCATCTGCTTGGAAAATAATTAATTAATTCATCTTGGATTAATTAGTTGGATAAATTCAAGCTAGAAGTCTTTGTGAAGTCATGCAATAGTTATCCCTTAAATTAAGGAGATTATCCCTTAATTAAGGAGATAAGGATGAGTTGTATTTGAGTTGTAATTAGTTAGCTCAGTTAACTGAGTTACGTCTAGTTAAATTAGTTCCAAACAGTTTGAGAAACTAATTGTGAGTTCAGTCAGTTAATGCATGCATGCGTGCAACTACTGTACTCCAAATAACTGAGGATTCTCTCATAAATAACTCATGCATGTCAGTTCAAACAAAGACCCAGTTGAGATTGAAGATAGGGACATCGTACTATTAGTTGGAGGAATTTTCCTATAAAGGAAACTCATCCATGCAGAAGTAACCAGGTTCCTTGAGGATTGCACAGTTTTACAGGGTGTGAGATCAGCGTGAGTGATCAGTGTTACACTTGGTAACAATAGGATCACCCAGGAGAAACAGTGCAAGGAAATAGGAGGCTTGGAGGGCAGAGGAGAAGGTTTGTGAGAAGCATTGTTTGCCTGTGAGCATCCAGGAGGATTCTACTGAGAGCTGGTTAGCTGTGGGAGCTAAGGATTTGTGTAGTCTTTATGTACTTACACCTTGTATAATAATACAGATAGTGGGGTTTTTAGCTGAGGCTTTCCCCAGAGTATTCTTTTGTGTTTCATGTGTGATTGATTCTTCTTCTCTGTTGTATGTGTTTTGTTTGATCTTGCTCAAAATCAATTAATCTTCCGCAAGTTTGATAGTATAAGTAGATCAAGTATTTTTCTTTAGTTGCATTACATCATTAGGTGATCTACAGTGAGAATTTCTACTCTTTGGACTTCCACTTTATGATGAATACAACATACATGGTCCATAATGATGATGTGACAAATGATAACGCACGACAAGACATGATATGGCATGGTTGATATGAACTGCTTGAATGATGTGGCAATGTCAAGTCACTATTGCTTCTAAGTGCTAGATGTCCTCTTGGATATTCTTTCTCATCACCTCTGCATGGCTTGATAATGAAAAATATTCAATGATTTTTAGTCTTGGATGGTGGTTGGAAACTTTTGTCGCTTCACTTTCTCTCGATTGATCCACTTGTGAGTTCAGCTATAGCAGAATCTTTAGGCATGCTTCACTCCTTCTTCACCTTCTCCATAATCTTTCCATGACATGATAGTGTACCTTTCCCTGCAATTCAATCATGATGAGATGACATCAATATGAAAAACCGCTAGTCTAATATGATGCATTCTGATCCATCAACTAAGCCCGGTACAAGTGACAGGATGGGGAGATGGGCTCAATCACTATGCATTACGCAGTTCCAGCAGTCAAGGGGGAGAGATTGAGCTCTGAGACTGCGCAGTGCGCAACTCAAGGAGGTTTCAAGGACAAGACTTCATAGTGTTTGGAGGTATTGGAGTCAGGTTAAGGGAAAGAACAATGGAAAAGCCAATTGTGCAGTTTTGGATGTCAAGGGAGGTTGGGTTTCTATGCATAGTGCAGTTCCAGCAGCCAAGGGAAAATATTAAGGGTTGAAAAAGGTGAAGTGTGTAGTTGAGGCCAAATTGTGGGACATAATTGTGCAATTCTAGGGGTCAAGGTCAGGAGCTCGGCACCGAAATGACGCAGAGCAGTAGCCTCGGGGGATAGGGACCATGCATTGTACAGTTTCAAGTAGAAAGGTCAAAACATATATGGATGAGACTGCACATTGTGCAGTTCATTTAGGGTCCAATCAAGTTAAGTTGCTTGGTCGGGAAGGATTTCCGAAAATGGCTAAGAGCGGGATAGGTAATGAACTATGATGAACCTTAACTATGATCACACACTTATAATACTTTGAAAACACGGCAACATAGATCATTGGAACACATGAACAAAGAATTTCCCTCCATGTGACTGTCGCACGACAGGATACGACAAGTGCGACAATTAAGATGGGCTTTAGGACGACCATGGCAACGCTTGTGCGACAATGCTGAAGACTTTGTGTATGGATGCAATAAACTATTACATGGTTAGGAGAACTCATATACACAGATATTGACCTTCGAAACCATAAGAGTAGGCTTGCAAACATTACACGACATCTAAACGTGTCAAAAGATGACAGTGAAACCAACATGCAAAAGGGACCAAAGCACTGCAAGAAATCTCATGAAATGAGATCTAGTGTTTGCAATAACAATATAAAATATGAAGGAAGGCTCTGAAATTGAGTGTAAGAAAAAATTTTGTAGGGTGTTGCAACAACTACAACAAGACCTAAAAATTTCCAAAAATAACAAAAATAGGAAAAGTATGTTTTGAGCTGGTGGAATAGGTGGGTGGCCACCGATATCCACCTGGATCATAATATGCTTGTACTAACGAGGCTTGGGTACAAGAAATACAAGAAGAGAGAGATTATATTCATGAAAAATCTTACAAAGGATCTTATAGAGCATCCACATGACAAGAAAAGATTGATACAAAATGTGTCTAAAAGACTAAGTATAAGACTAACAAGAGTGTTGAAAGACGTAAGGGAAAATTAGTTGCTAAGGGCCTCACACAAAGGTATGTATTGTTTATGAAGAGACATTTGCAGTAGTAGGAAGGTATAAAAATGTTAGTATGATGATTTCACTAGCAGGTGAAGAAACGAAGCATTCATCACATGGATGTGAAAATTTCCTTTTTAAATGGATACTTAGAAGGAATAGTCTATGTAGAATAGCCACAAGATTTTTAAATGCAACGAAAATTACATCAATTATAAAAGTTGAAGCAGGGTTCGTATGGCCTGAAGAAAAAACCAAGAGTATGGTATGCTAATATTGATAGATATTTTTTAGAGAATAGCTTCAAAATTAGTAAGAGTGATCATACTCTTTAGTACAAACATGAATGTAGTGATAATATTATCATAAGTTTGTATGTCAATGATTTTTGTATACTAGTAGTAGCTCTAAGATGAAGGATTAATTCAAAATTACCATGAGAAAGGAATTTGACATGAAACATTTGGGTCTCATACAATATTTTCTAGGAATGAAGGTTTATCAAAGTGATGATGCAATTTGATTTCTCAAACAAAGTATGCATAAGATATGTTGAAGAATTTGATATGTTTGATCGTAAATCAACCTCCACTTCGAGTGCTCATGGAATTTTGTTGTGTAGAGGTGATGGCGTTGAAATAGTTGATGAGATGGTTTATAGAACTATTGTTGAAAGTTTGATGTCTCTGTAATACCCCTCCATTTCTGTAATGATTATTTCTTTTTTAGACTGAATTATGTGATACTAGATGGAGGAAAAGCCATGAATTGTTTAATGTAAGAAATATAGTAAAATGCTTATGTAATAAGTAATTTTTATTAATAAATAAAGGGGTTGGAATTACTTGGGAATGAGACACTTGAGTAAGAGATTCTTTCCAAAAAAATAGAAAATAAAATAAAATATCATTAGTGGATGAGATTGAGATAAATATTACATGATAAGGACTCCTAGATAAGATTTAACATATAGGAGAGAAAAGTCCATTAAATCCCTTAGTTGGAGAAATATGCTAAGTGTGGGTACGAATAAAGCATCACAGGAGAGAAAAGCAGGCATTAAAGGAAAATCCTAGGCAAGTGGAATTTTAGAACCACAAAAACGGGACGTCGTTGAAGGAAAATTTGATTATGGAAGAAAAGTTATAAAATAATTACTCAAGGGATCAATAGGGGTTATTGATACACTGGAAAGTACATCTCAACTCGGGGGTGAACTAGAGGATCTCAGTTCAAGGTTGGCTAGAAAAGGTGCATAATTCCCAAGTGTTCCCATAATGATGATATTGGTTAGATTTTCTGTTATTTTATTTTCTTAGCACGAGAAATTATATCCAGATGCCATTTCCAAAAAATGGTTATCATAAATGTAATATTGCTTGAAATTTGAATTTATTGTTAAGATGCATGCGTACTGTCATTAGGAATTTTATTTTAAAAACAAAATATGGATTTTACCATTTAGCTGAGTACGTACGATAGTAAAAAAAAAAAGAGGGGAGTCTAAGTTTAAATATTTGTGTTTATGACTATAATCATGTGTATTATTATTAGCATCAATTATCTATAGGTTCTAATTTTTTTTAAAGTAATTGTTCCAAAATATACAATGGTCTGGAAAAATGTGCATATTGTTTCTTTACATGTAGAAGAAGTAATAGTTAGAAGAGTAGAGGGGCAAAAAGTATGTAGTATAGAACAATTAAGGAATTCAAGAGGGACAAGTGGGAATTAACCATAGAAATTGATACGTAATTTCCTGGTGTTATGCTTTTAGAAAGCAATCAATTTTAATCTCTGGTGAGATAAAATTGATAGGACTCTAATTCTAGTGGTAATACACAGAAGCAAAATAACACAATAGGAAACATGTTTTAGAACGTATTCAATTTTAATGTTTGGTGAGATATAACTGACATGACTCTAATTCTAGTGGTAAAACACAGAAGCATATTAATACAATAGGAAACATGTTAAACGATCACACAATTACTAACTACTTAATAGGTTATATTTTATCCAAGATACTAATTATGTACACAATTTAGTATTATTCATTCGTAATCAGATACCAAGTGTGACCCTTGAAAAGGAACCAATAAAGAATTTGTATGCAAGGAAGCAGTCAAGATAGTAACTACTTCTTTTTCCTTTATATAGAATTGACTAGTAGAATTAAAAATCGAGAGTAATGGAATACATGAAGTGTTAGGATATTCTGACACATAGGAAATAGTTAAGTTCAACTTGGTCTAGTATAGAGTTAGGTATAGAATTAGGTAAAGTGTGTTTCTTTACCGTTGTACATTTTTTAACTTACAATCCGACGGTCACGATATGTAGTGATCCGACGGTTCATTCTCTTCTCGGTATTACCGACACTTGATCCGTGGCTTGACACCCGATTGGTCCATGAGTTCTATTTAAAGCGCATGGAGGGTCATTGTTCGGGTAATCCGTGCATGAGAGAAGCTTATGTAAATTTTCATTCTTTGATTAATAAATTGCCTGTAGTACCCACGTTGGGACAGGCCGTGGACTGTTTCCCTCTTTGAGGGTTTTAACCACGTCAAAAATACTGGCGTATTGATCTGTGATCTGATTGGGCTGGTGACCCTGATGATCGGAAGTCTACTGCCGGTTATGTCTTCACTCTTGGTTCAGGACCTATTACATGGGCTTGTAAGAAACAGGCTGCCATTTCTCTTTCATCAGCAGAAGCAGAGTATCGTGGTGCCGTGGAAGCTAGTAAGGAAGCCTTGTGGCTTCGTCAGATCCTATCAGAGTTTGGCTTTGAGCAGCAGCATCCAACCACACTTTGGTGTGATAATCAAAGTGCCATTCAGCTATGCAAAGATCCAGTCCAACATCAGCGCAGCAAACACATTGAACTACACATGCACTTCATCAGAAAGCTCATTCATGACCATGTTCTTGAAGTGCAATATTGTTCAACAGATGATCAGGCTGCAAACATCTTCACAAAGGCTCTCACAGAGGCGAAGTTCACTAAACTTCGATATATGCTTGGAGTTCAGGAAGTTGTCACTAAGGGGGGATAGGCTCTAGTGCCTCCTTCCTTCTCCTATTGTGTCATATTTGTAAATCCTTCAATCCTATCCCAAGTTGTTCTTAAGGGGGGATGTTAGGATATTCCGACACATAGGAAATAGTTAAGTTCAACTTGGTCTAGTATAGAGTTAGGTATAGAATTAGGTAAAGTGTGTTTCTTTACCGTTGTACATTTTGTAACTTACAATCCGACGGTCACGATATGTAGTGATCCGACGGTTCATTCTCTCCTCGGTATTACCGACACTTGATCCGTGGCTTGACACCCGATTGGTCCATGAGTTCTATTTAAAGCGCATGGAGGGTCATTGTTCGGGTAATCCGTGCATGAGAGAAGCTTATGTAAATTTTCATTCTTTGATTAATAAATTGCCTGTAGTACCCACGTTGGGACAGGCCGTGGACTGTTTCCCTCTTTGAGGGTTTTAACCACGTCAAAAATACTGGCGTATTGATCTGTGATCTGGTTGTGAGCGGTGTCCTTTTGGTGTTCTTTCTGAGGAACTTACCCTGTAAATTCCTACATGAAGAACATATAATATTATAGATAACAAAGTAGTGATTCAAAAATATGGCACATGAAATGGAATTCAGATATATATATGTGTGTGTGTGTGTGTAGTTATTAACTTGCAAATTCTGGCACTGTCGAAAAGGTAAGAAACAAAATCGCCCTGGAGCAGACCATAGTAATATATAAACCTCCATAGAGAAATTATATTGAGCATCGTTGAAGGAAAAAACTGTTTTGACCACTGAAATACAAATAAGTCATTTCACTATGCGATGAATACACTTTACACTATAATAAACATATGACTATGCCCATGGTAAATAGGGTGTTCAAAATTTGTAAGTTAAAAAACATAATAACGGAGTACGACCAACCCATGGCTAGTAGTTATAGGCTAAAGGAAGAAAACAAAGACAAAATCCCCTTGATTCAAGGAATTAACACCTAAACTACCCATATGGCATGCCTCGTGAATAATTCACATTAGCCTAGCTGCTAAAGAATCTTAGCAAGACCATTGTACTTAATCAAACCTCGGAAGGTGGAATTTAACCAACCTGAAAAACAATAGTGGTTGAATGTAAGTGATGGCCATGGTTTCTAATTGCATATGGAAGAGTTATCGTAAAGAGTGGTTAATACCTGCAAGATAGAGGATACAAGGTATCAGTATCCTATAGTTTGAAGTATGAATTAAAAGGGTAAAAGAAATACAAGAGAATTGAAGCTTCATACCTATCCAAGAAAAGAAGTCCATGCTACCATCTATACATAAACAAGAGAAGTAATTTTTTTTAGACGTCGGTGAGGACATTTGAGACCATAGCCGATTGGGAAGGATAAGTATATATATATATATAATACAACTAGGTGTGAACTTTGTTACAGGACCCCAAACATGAAAACCATAGAGGTGTCGTGCCAGAAGGAAAACTCAAAATGGCAGATGATGAAAACAAAAAAGGATGCCTGTGTTACCTTATATTCCCTTTCGAAGCCAGGGTCACCAAATTATTTTGACCATTGTTTTCTATCACTCCCTGTACAATAAGGGGGAGACAAAAATGAAGCCAATCACATTGACTATGAGTATGGAAACCTTATGGAAGTGGAAAAAAATAGATGAGATCGAAAACTAGTGAGATAAAAATACAAAAATTATCTAAGGGAAAAAGATTAATGAGTTTGAAGGAAAGGGACCTTAGTATGAGCATCACATATGGAACTAGAGTAAAAGAAACATAATGTTATTTGCTAGAGAGAGATACCAAAAAGAAAAGAAGAGGTTAAGAGAACCAGTAAATAGAAATTCCATTAAAGGGGAGTAAAATCAGCTAGCAAACAAAAACAAAATTTACCTGTAGAACTTGGGAAAGGAGAAATGTGACGGTTATTGAAACAAGCCATACCTCTATGACCTTTATCCGCTAACGAGAGGCCATATGCCAAAGAATGGATGAATAACAATGTTGTAATGAATCCAGACACAGAAGGTGGAAGAGAAATTGAAAGATTAACCAAATGGTTATAGAATAGAAATACTAGGGTTAAGGTCATTAGATCCCATCCCTTGATTTCCACCCTCTCATATCATTCGTTTAGGCGTTTCTAGAGTGGTCACATGAACCCCATGTGAAGGAGGGAGACATAGTGAGGGAGGATTGAATACTTAATTTCCCAATGCAACACTATAACATGTGGCATTAAAAGTGTTGAAGTTCATATGACCAAGTGTCAAGTGTGGCATTAAAAGCGTTGAAGTTCATAAAAGATTAGGATTATCATATTGTGTAGTATCCCACGCCTGAGGGTCTTCTTCTTCTTTTTCTACTACCTTTTTCCCTTTCTTTATTTCTGCAATCTGGGATTTTAGAGTAGAGATCTCATTTTTGAAATGATCGGAGAATCCACAGTAGAATTATTTTCGAACCAACGTTTCGAATCCCAAGTGGGATCCATCATCAGGGTAGAAGAATGATGATAAAAGAAGAGCAAACAGGAAGAATAAATACTAAGGAGGAAAAATTCAAATGGAAGAACAACAGTCGGCTAGAACCCTAAATTTTTATGAAAAATTAATTTTTTTTTTTTTTTTTTACTCTGGTTTCTCTTGATGTCTCTGAAAAGATCTAGTATTTCTGTCAAAAGATGCATCAAAAAATAATGGCTTCTTACCTGTATTTCTGGAAGAACTGGTTCTGAGCTGATCCATAAATGCCTCAGTTAGCCGATTCTTCATATCACCGTCTTCCATGGCACGTATATAAGATAAGATTTTTATCTCATCTTCTTCGGTGGAAGCCATTAACATCTTTTCCTTCTGAGGTCTAAAATGGAAATCCTTAGAATTTTCATCATTTTATGATTCTGAATCAGAATCATAATGTATCTGATAAGCACATTCTTCAGAGCTTGTACACGAACAGGCTGTAGCTTCTGAGTCTGAACATTCTTGCATGTGTGCTTGCAATTATTCATGAGATGAAGAGCTAAAGGAATCATAGGATGATTCTTCATACTAGTGCTGCTGGAGTTGGTCTCTGATTACCACGTTTTGGCAGCGCTTTGTCTTGTGAGAACGGGAACAACATTTCATGCACTGTATAAATCCCTGTCCTTCTTGTTTGAAATTTTCCCCCCTTTGAAAAAAGGCTTGGGACTTTTTGCCTCTGTTTTGTTTAGACTCTTCTCCATCCGGACATCTTGAGGATGTATGCCTAGTCTTTCGACACAGCCAACATGTAAGGTTGTTCCATTTCTCTTGCTTAGATGTATGGAGATGGATGTCAAAAGGTCTATAATAATGTGTTTTGGGGATATGTCTGTAATAGCCTTTTCTGGCTTTGGAGGATCAGCCTTTAGATCTCTGAGGATCTTTTCACTGATTTCTGTAGCTCTTAAATTTCTGCTTATATTCCTTTTTGGCCCTTTTCTTTGCTTTCCTCCGCTTGACTAGGGGGTCATCAACTGTAAGTCCATATTTACTATAGATGGGCTTTTTATCTTGGAATTTTGAGAGCTTTTCCAAAATTTGTTTATTTTGGAGCTTGTGCATAAACTCAACAGAGTTTTTGTGATGTGAGCATAGATCTCACCCCAGGTATACGACTCAAATGGCAACTGGAAGACTTCTTGTAGTCTGATATAATCTACAAACCATGATGCGAGTGCAGCAAGATAAACCTATTTCCACAACAAATTTTTGGAATCCTGTACCTCATAGATTTTCTGCATCCAGTCTCTGTGGAAGTATTCATACTATGACATCTTATGACATTTTAGATTCATAAGAATGACTTCATTCTTATCTGCTATTTCAGTTTCACTTTCACACCAATGTTCAAGGATCATAGATGTCAAAGCACCTATTATATTACTTATAGGTGTGCCATCTGGATTATGGATCACATCTCCAACTTCATCTTTCAGCACTTCTGCTTCCATTTTTGCTAACAATTTTGGAGATGATTCTGTTTCCCACCACCTGAGCAGTGTCCCTATAAAACAATGGATAATGGTCTTGCAAGCTTCAATTTCACTTTTCCCTCTTAGACACATCAGCTTGTATTCTGTGAACATCATATCAATGAGTTGTCTAATCTGGCCAATGCTCAGATTATCGATGTTCCATTCTCTATGAGAGTCAGGGAAGAAAGTGTGTGCATCTGGAAGCTTACCTTTACCTTCTAGATCAGGTGCAGGATATTGACTGAACCTACTTTCAAGTGGTTCATAGATAGGAAAGATCTGGGAGTCAGGATCTTTCTTTTCTTCCTCTTCTTCCTTGAATAAGGAAGCAATAGTTATTTTCTCTGTAGTCTCTAGTTTTTCTCCTGAAGAAGTGGCTACTTCTTTGGGGAACAGTGTTGGGAACCTGTTTATTGGCTTTACAGGATCCTGAATCTTTATATTTCTTTTGTACAGAAAAGAAGTAGGAACTGGTTTTTCTGTTTTTGACAGACTGATTTTTTCAACTTTCTCAGTCAAACCAGATATAAGAGATTTAGTAGTATCAAGGTGATCTAATAACTTGTCTTCTACTCCTTCTATCTTGGATAAATATTCTTTAGTATAAGATCGAACAACAGATGTAGTATATTGTACATCATTGAGGTTTCCGTTAACCTCATTTATTGAAACTTGAACAGTATCAAACTATTCTTTTATTTCTGCTGCTTTTGCTGTATTAATCTCTAGACCTTTTGATTGTTGTGTTGGTCCAGTTGATTTGTTCATATGCTTTCTGAATCCTCCCATCTATGCCTAATGCACTATCATCCTTTTGCACCAAAGGAATGGCTTTGGCTGCATTTTGATTTTCTCCAATAATAATTCCTCTGTACGGAGGAAAAGTAGATGGGGTCTCTAGTCTACTGCCATCCAAGGCAATCCAAGCATGTTTGGTAGATGAAGAAGATGATCCAATTAAAACAACTTCAGGGGAAACATTTTTCTTCCATTCATAGAAGGAAATCCAGGAATTTGTAATTTCCATATAATGTTTCCAATCTTAAGCTAATCTCTTCTTCTCTTCAATAGAATAACTTAATCCAAACTACTCAGCATCTTGATTAGTAAAGAAGTCCCAATTTAACATAGCTTTCATCCACTTGGAACTTATTTTTGATTTCAAACATCTGGACATAAGAGTAAAGAATTTATGCATCTCCATGATTGCAGGCTTTTTATAGTCATCTGGGACAAGACCAAATCTACAGGCTGGAATTAGGCCTTTTTCTTGCTCAAGGTAATCCAATCCATAATTGGGCTTAGCAGGTCTCATTGAACTCATCAGTTCTGTCAATCGAGGATCTTCTCCTTCAAGAGTAATGATTTCATGCATCATTAGGACATGATTAGACTCTGGCTCATGTGGAAAAGGTATGTCTGAAAATTTCGGGTTCGGGCATGAATTTATTGAAGTGGAAGGAGGAGATTCTCCAATTCCGGGATGATGATTTATATGTATGATAGATTCGGCAAGCGTACATAAATTTATAGCAACTTTACACTCTGGACATGTAACTTCTAAAGGATTGAAGTTAACTAATTGGGCAAACTCAAAAAGAGAAATATGTTTACAAGAAGTGGAGGTGGAACATGCAGTATCAAAAGTAGAAGGATCTCGATAATACTTTGAACTCTTACAGGCTTTTTCAATACCTCTGTAATCAATGGTGGATCTTCTGGGAAAAGACAAAACTATAGAAGACTGGTTTTCTTGCAGGCTTGGAATTATTGACAACCCAGTGTTCGGGAAAGGTGAGGTCTTCCCATAGGATAGTTTGATGTTCTATTTTTTGATTCTTTGAATCAGTGAGAACAACAACACTAGATTTAGAATCACGACTGGGAGTATGTTTTATAGCTGGCCATAAGGTATTAGTATGTTGAAAGCATCGTCTGGTTTGTATGGCTATGTTATGTCTTTTTTGATGCATATCAAACGTAAAGGTTTGAATCTATAATTACAGGATATCATTGATAGTCTCATCATAGACATAGATTGAAAATTTTGGGTAACAGTCGAAAAAGACTGGGCCATGTGACAGAGGGGCAACTATACCTCCGATCAAGGAATCAATATACTTTTTGTGGGTAAGATCACGGACTGTAGCCAACACAAAAGTATCTAACCCTTGATGAGTTAAAGGGTTGATTCCTATTTTGATTCATCCCAAATGAAGATATTTTGTTTTCAATCTCTTAGCCTCGGCCTGTAAAACTTTAGGATCCAATAAAGGAATGGACTAGATATTATCAGAGTTTTCTTGGATTTGACTTATAGACTCCTTAATACTAATCCTAGTAGCGACTTTCAAATGAAACATGGATAAGTCATTATAAACTTCAGAGGCAGATATAGCAGGTAATTTCCAACGGGCAAAAGGCTGGGTTTCTTCATATTCAAGTTCTACATAGTTTAAGATTCTACTTGAACTTGATGCAAACATGTCCCTAAGAGGGTTCTCTTCTACAAATGACTCTCTATCTTCTAATTCTCGGAAATAAATAGACTTCCAGAATGAATCCATATTTAATATGAGTGGAAATATGAATATCAACCTCGTGAAGCAGACATTATTGGCTCTGATACCAATTTTACAGCAGGGGCTTCTATCACAAGCTTGCTTTGACTCTTGGCCTTGCTGCATCTCTTTGTTTGTCTTCAACCAACTCCTGGTGAACCAGTGGTGAACTTAGTGTGAACCTACTTAGATCTTTCATGCTCTGCGACCTCAACACACGGCTTCTTCGCCTAACAGCAGTCTGGCGTCCCTTCGATCCTTTGGTGAACCCCTAATGAACTTCTTGTGAACTTCAAATGAAGATTGCGAGACAAACTACTACCACAGTAGACAATTAAAAATGCACACAAGTATTCAGATGCAGAAATGTATACTCATATTATTTCTCACAATGGATTTAGATTACATATCTCTTATGATAGAGAGAAAATCATAGATGACAAAGAGAATTCCTTGTCAGAGCTTGACTATCTTGCATTTATTGGACTTTATGTCATTCACAGAGGAACAAGCAATACCGAAGGCTACCTGGAAACTGATAGACTCTACCTCAGAATATCCAGACTCGACTCATATATAGACTAGACTGACTGCTAATAGATCTGGCCACTTTAGGTTCTTACCAGTGCTGAGCACGCTGATACGCAGGCTTCTCGAATCTCTAAGACTCCCTAAGACTCTAAGTTGTATGTGATCATTCAGGGTTGACTTTTTGTTTTACGAACCACGATCCAGGGGCATTTAATTTGTCAAAGTAACCCGATGATTGCACCCAGCCTGGGTGACACCTGTCGTAAGCTGATTGGATTTTTTTAGCATGTTTCCTCCCCTAGCACAAGGCACAACAACCCCCCCTGAGGTTTGATCCTGGGTCGCTTTGCTGACGAGGGCCATCCTCAACTAGTTGTGCTAGTGGGACTTGAAAACTATTATGATTAACTTAAATACACCCTTCAGTAAAATATTTTTGGGAAAACATTGTTCTTTTACTTATTTAAAATATTAAAATTTGATAAATAACTAAATAAATAAATTAAAATTTAATAGTAAATATTTTTTTGCTTTACAAAAAATGTCATATATATCCATATGATGAATGAGAAATGCATTTGAAGACCAAATCCCAATCCGTAGTAGCCATGTTTATTAATAAATTGATATTATAATTTAAAAATTACTTTCAAATATAGTCGTTACTTGAAATTACGTCTCTGCATTGCTCTCTATTTAAGCCTTTGTCATGGTCTGCCACTTCATCTGGTCCTGGGGATGAACCACACTTGTTGGTTCGAAACGCGTCGACCAAAACTCTCTCATGTGATTTCTACCAAAAGACTTTGTTTAATTCGTTATGGATCACAGAAGCTTGAATACATAAATATTAACATTAATAATTTTATAATTATTTGTAAATTATATATTATTATTATTATTATTATTATTATTATTATTATTATTATTATTTGCTACTCTTAAATAACCAATTAATAAATAATATAAATATTACCCTTTTTTAGGTTTTCAGTGTTATTAGGGTTTTAAAGAGAATAATTAAATTTTAAAATTTGATTTTTAATGTTAAATTGAGAATCTCGAAACAAATAGAAAAATATTACATGAAATATGCTAAAAACTCTCAATCAATATTGCAACAAATTTATTGAAATGAGACAAATATGGATATGGAGTAGATTTGGTTTAAAAGTAATAAAATATATCATGAGAATATTTTTTTCTTTAATTCCATGCTTTTTTTTAATGTTTTATAATATTTTTAATAAGAACTCTTTATAAATTTTGTACCAATAAACATTTTTAATATTTTTTATAAAGAAAAGATACACAATTTTTATTAGAGTATTTTTTATAATAAAATTACACTTCATTTTTATATAAAATGTAAACCTTTGAAAAAAACTAATTAATTAAAATAACAATAAGAGTACTATATTCACATTAGTAATCGCTTTCGCTATGCTTACATTATAAATCAATTTTGTTATTTTTTTCCTTTCTAAATTGTGAGGAATATTATATTTTTTATATTAAAAAATAAATGTATTTTTTCAAGAGCTTATTATAAAAATAATTTGATTTAAAAATGGTGGGACTCTGATCTGTAATGTAGCTAGAGAATGGAATAAAGAGAAATGGGAAAGTGCAAGCCGATTTCCAACAAAGCCAAAAGACCCTCTAAGAAACTTGCAGGCCACAAACACTGGACATGATCAACAGAATCTGGCTACCAGTGGACTGCTCACCTCATGGCCCTTCCATCAACCCAACTCAAATATCCTGAACTATGAGCATCCTCTCTTCACATTTACAAGTGTCATACTCACATAGAATTCCAGCTTTTCATTCTTTTCTTTGAACACCAAAGACGAAATAACAGGAAAAGAACAACAAAAATGCTAGAAGGCCGTAGTGACCTAAGACAAAGTAACAGTGAAAATACAACAGTCGCCCACAAAATAAGTGTGTTCATCACGGGAATCTGCATTATAAAAATGGGGCCAACCTTTCATCACCATACAAATTTCTTCTAGCTTCCTCGGCGTTGTGGCATTCTATTTGGGGAGAGAGTTAAAATATAGACATATGTATGCTCATTGTAGTCATGAACACATGGATCAAAAAAAAATTTCAACTCTTATGCAACTCCTTAAGTGTCTTGTATTCTCATGGAAAATCGACTCAGAAGCATTGTTAAAATCATTCAAGAATCCTGTATTCGCTGCAGCGGATTCTAACATCTGGCTCCTACCATTGATGGACCCCCTGTGCCCTCCTGAGATCTGACACCAACACCAAACTGACTGCAAGCCTCGTGGAGGGAACGAGATACAACGCATTCGACTCCACTCAAAATGCAAACATAGCGTAATCATTGATCGAATGATGCACCACGAAGCTCACAATGCTTCCGTTGTCGAATTGTTGCATCGTCTAGTGATTGTCGAAATACCCCACATACCCTAAACAAAAATCATCCTTCGGATTAACAAAAAGGTAGGGAACACATGGGCTCAAGGCGAAGAGGTGTTGTGGGACTCTGTGAGGCTGTGCTTGTCCTTGAGCGCTAAGGCTAGCCCGACTGCAACTAGGGTGGTTGCAATGTGGAGATTGTGTTTATTCTAGTTGTGATGAACCTTATTCTATCCATGGGAGCTGACGTGAAGGGTGAATTGAAGAGATGAGCTTCCAGGAACTACCCCTCCTCTGTCATCCACTGCCCACGAGCATTGTCATTTGCAACGAATGAATTTGGGATCAGAAATGTAGATACATTGTAAATTATGATAATGAATGCAGATAAATTCAATTTTCAAATTAAAGGATTGTTCTGCACCCACACAAATCGTCTGACATTAGCGGTGACGCTTATTGTTCATGGTCAGAACTTAGGAACTATCTACGACATGCTCTTGTCAAATCCTACTATGGGTCATGTATGTGAACCAACCATTAGAGGGGTATTAAGTGCCCTATGGTAGGCTGGTTATTTGTTGTCGTCTTTCGGAACTACAAATTTTCCACTGTTATTAAATTAACTGTTATTTTGTAGTCATCTAGACAAAATTAACAGTGGCAAATTAGCTGTTATTTTGTAGTCATCGAGACTACAAAATGTATCTGGTAAGGGGTCATAGGTTCAAATCCAAAGGGGGTAGAGTATGTACACCTTTGTACACTTTACAGTCCATTAAAAATGATACTCCTTGGTAGTCCATGTAATCTCACAATTTCATGGAAGAAAGAACAACCACCTTAGTAGTATCATTAATTTTCTTGCATAGTATGATATGTGCTATTTTTGAAAACATATCTACTAGAACCATCACAAATTCATGAAGTCCTAAATCTCCTCTACACTTTTATGTATATTTTATTTATCAGGCATATTGTAAGGACGAGTGAAGATCAAAGTAAATTCAAGGGATAGGTTTGAAGAGCTTAACAATGACATTAATTTGAACTCTGGGGACATAGCTTACTACTCTATTTTATCATTTCATGCATAAGATTCTATTGGGACTTTGTGGAAATTTTGTGCGCAAAGCCCTGTATATTGAATCAATAGTTAGTCATTGTGATTTTTCCGTAAGCCTTTAGTGTGGCTTGTGCTTGAGCTCTAACTTTCATCCCTATATCAAAATAGTAGTGACCAGAGGAAATTGGCGCTCAAGGATAAGCTTCGAAGAATCAAGATGGAGAATGGTGATACTATTTCCACATATCTGAACAAGCTCACCACTTGTAGAGATGAGCTTGGAAGTGTGGGAATAACTATTGCCAATGATGATACGGTGAGCCTTGCTCTCCTTGGCCCTCCTAAGAGCTGGCATATCTACCAGGACTCTGTGAATGGAAGGGAGAAACTGTCGGATTGGGAATGACTGTGGTCGGATCTCATGCAGGAGGAGATCAGGAGGAGCACACGAGATGTTTCTTCATCCAAGGAGGATGAAGAAAATCTGGCCTTAGCGAGTAAGGCAAGGAAAGGGAAGGAGAAGGATTCTCATCCAAAATCAAATTCTTCTCATGGGGGAAGAAGGGTGACAAATCTAAAGTGAGATGCTTTAATTGTCACGAGATGGGTCATTATGTGACTAATTGCCCATCGAAGAAGTCCAAGAAGGGATACTTGTAAGGATCTGAAGGTGAGGCATTGGTCACTCAGTTCGAAGTGGACTTCACCCTCATTGCATGCATGGTGTCTTCGATGATGGGTTTTGGTTTGTTTCTTGATAGTGGAGCCTCATTCCACATTACCGTGATAAAATTTTATTCAGTACCTTGGAGGATAAAGAACTGAAGATACTTATAAAGATGGGTGACGACAAAAGGTTTAGTGTTTCAGGAGTGGGCGCAGTTGCTTTTCGGAGGGAGATTGGAGCTTCTATCACCTTGACAGATGTGAAGTATGTGCTTGGACTGAAGAAGAACTTGGTATCGACTGCGATGTTCGAGGACAAAGGCTACGATGTTGTCTTTAGTAAGGGAAAGGTTTTCCTTAGACACATCACCAAGTGACAAGTGAAATAGATCGGTTCACGAGTACAGAACCTATATGCTCTTGAGGTTCAAGATGTATGTAAAGCCTTGAGGAGCAAGGCCAATGTTAGAGACTTGGTGGTTGAGAGGGAGAGTAAATTACCTCTCAATATGCAGCGCCATAAGAAGTCTCAGAAAATTGTAGAGGAGCCACAATTGGAGAAGTCAGCAAAGGGACCACATGCAGCCATACCTCCAAGTGTCAGTTGGGGCGATGTGAAGTGATAGTACCAAGAAGGCTGAAATTGGGTAGGGTTCATTGAGAGCTTTTATCTCATGGATCGTACCTTGCTACGGGAGCCCAAAGTACATAGTAGCGAGAGGAATCAGTGGCGTTGATGCAATCAGAGATCAAAGGGACAGAGGCTAGAGCAGTTAGATATTGAAGAGCACAGAGAAGGATTGAAAACAATGCAAAAAGGTTGAGACAGTAGAAGCGCAAAGTTTTCAGTCGACAGAGGCAATAGCAGTCAGAGACTTTGATGACAGAGGAATCATTCTGATTCAAGTTGGATATTTTTTTGTTTCTGGAGTTGTTAGAGCAACAACAGTAGAGAGAAGTGTTGCATGCAGAACATTCCAAAGGTTCAGGATTGGGATTGAGTTGAATTCCTTTCTTGTTGAGAGGGAGTGTTGAGAATAGCAACAAGAAATGCTAAAAATAGCATTCATAATATTCCTATTTTAATTTGTCCTTGAATTAAAATTTGAATTTAGTCTCACCAGTTGCTTGGAAAATAACTAATTAATTCATCTTGGATTAATTAGTTGGAGAAATTCAAGCTAGAAGTCTTTGTGAAGTCATGCAACAGTTATCCATTAAATTAAGGAGATTATCCCTTAATTAAGGAGATAAGGATGAGTTGTATTTGAGTTGTAATTATTTAGCTCAGTTAACTGAGTTATGTCCAGTTAAATTAGCTCCAAAAATTTTGAGGAACTAATTGTGAGTTCAGTCAGTTAATGCATGCATGGATGCAACTAGTGTACTCCAGATAATTGAGGATTCTCTCATAAGTAACTGATGCATGTCAGTTCAGACAAAGACCTGGTTGAGATTAAAGACAGGGACATTGTACTATCAGTTGGAGGAATTTTCCTATAAAGGAAACTCATCCATGAAGAAGGAATAAGATTCCTTGAGGATTGCGCAGTTTTACAGGGTGTGAGATCAGTGTTAGTGATCAATGTTACACTTGGTAACAGTAGGATCACCCAGGAGAAACAACGCATGGAAATAGGAGGCTTGGAGAGCAAAGGAGAAGGTTTGTGAGAAGCCTTGTTTTCATGTGAGCATCCAAGAGGATTCTACTGAGAGCTGGTTAGCTGTGGGAGCTAAGGATTTGTGTAATCTTGATGTATTTCCACCTTGTATGATAATACAGATAGAGGGGTTTTTAGCTGAGGCTTTCCCCAGAGTATTCTTCTGTGATTCATGTGTGATTTATTCTTCTTCTCTGTTATATGTGTTCTGTTTGATCTTGCTCAAAATCGATTAAGCTTCTGCAAGTTTGATAGTAGAAGTAGATCAAGTATGTTGCTTTAGTTACATTGCATCATCAGGTGATCTATAGTGATAATTTCTACACTTTGGACTTCCACTTTACAATGAATACAATATACATGGTCCACAATGATGATGTGACAAATGATAACTCATGACAAGACATGATATGGCACTGTTGATATGAACTGCTTGAATGATGTGGCAATGTCAAGTCACTGTTGCTGCTAAGTGCTAGATGTCCTCTTGGATATTCTTTCTCATCACCTCTGCATGGCTTGATGATGCAGAATCTTCAATGATCTTTAGTCTTGGATGGTGGTTGGAAACTTGTGTCCCTTCACTTTCTCTCGATTGATCCACTTGTGAGTTCAACAATAGGAGAATCTTTAGGCATGCTTCACTCCTTCGCCTTCTCCATAATCTTTCCATGACATGATAGTGTACCTTTCCCTGCAATTCAATCACGATGAGACGACATCAATCTGAAAAACTGCTAGTCTAAGATGATGCATTCTGATCCATCAACTAAGCCCGGTACAAGTGACAGGCTGGGGAGATGGGCTCAGTGACTACACATTACGTAGTTCCAGCAGTCAGGGGGGAGAGATTGAGCTTTGATAATGTGCAGTGCGCAATGCAAGGAGGTTTCAAGGACAAGACTTCATAGTTTTTAGAGGTATTAGAGTCAGGTTAAGGGAAAGGACAATGGAAAAGCCAATTGTGTAGTTTTGGATGTCAAGGGAGGTTGGGTTTCTATGCATTGTGCAGTTCCAACAGCCAAGGGAAAAGATTAAGGGTTGAAAAGGTGAAGTGTGTAGTTTCGGCCAAATTGTGGGACATAACTATCCAATTCTAGGGGTCAAGGTCGAGAACTCGGCACGGAAATGACGCAGAGCAGTAGCCATGGGGGACAGGGACTATGCATTGTGCAGTTTCAAGTAGAAAGGTCAAAACTTATAGGGATGAGACTGCACAGTGTGCAGTTCATTTAGGGTCCAGTCAAGTTAAGTTGCTCAGTCAGGAAGGTTTTCCGAAAATGGCTAAGAGTGGGATAGGTAATGAACTGTGATGAACCTTAACTATGATCACACACTTACAATACTTTGAAAACATGGCAACATAGACCATTGGAACACACGAACAAAGAATTTCCCTCCATGTGACTACCTCACGACAAGATACGACAAGTGCGACAATTAAGATAGGCTTTAGGACGACCATGACAACACTTGTGCGACAATGCTCAAGACTTTGTGTATGGATGCAATAAATTTTTACATGGTTAGGAAAACTCATATACACAAATATTGACCTTCGAAACCATAAGAGTAGGCTTGCAAACATTACACGACATCTAAACGTGTCAAAAGATGACAGTTAAACCAACATGTAAAAGGGACCAAAAGCACTACAAGAAATCTCATGAAATGAGCTCTAGTGTTTGCAATAACAATATAAAATACCAAGGAAAGCTCTGAAATTGAGTGTAAGCAAAAATTCTAGAGGGTGTTGCGGCAGCTACAACAAGACTTGAAAACTACCAAAAATTACCAAAACAGGAAAAGTATGTTTTGAGCTAGTGGAATAGGTGGGTGGCCACCGATATCCACTTGGATCATAATATGCTTGTACTAAGGAGGCTTGGGTAGAAGCAATACAAGAAGAGAGAGGTTATATTCACCAAAATCATACAAAGGATCTTATAAAGCATCCACATGACAAGAAAAGATTGATACAAAATGTGTCTAAAAGATTAAGTATAAGACTAACAAGGGTGTTGAAAGACATAAGGGAAAATCAGTTGCTAAGGGCTTCACACAAAGGTATGTATTGTTTCTGAAGAGACATTTGCACTAGTAGGAAGGTGCAAGAATGTTAGTATGATGATTTCACTAGTAGGTTAAGAAACGAAGCATTCATCACACGGATGTGAAAATTTCCTTTTTAAATGGATCCTTAGAAGGAATAGTCTATGCAGAATATCCACAGGATTTTGAATTGCAATGAAAATTTCATCAATTGTAAAAGTTGAAGCAGGGTTTGTATGGCCTAAAGAAAAAACCAAGAGTATGGTATGCTAAGATTGATAGATATTTTTTAGAGAATAGCTTCAAAATCAGTAAGAGTGATCATACTCTTTACTACAAACATGAATGTAATGATATTATTATCATAAGTTTGTATGTCAATGATTTTTGTATACCAATAGTAGCTCTAAGATGAAGGATTAATTCAAAATTTCCATGACAAGGGAATTTGAGATGAAACATTTGGGTCTCATACAATATTTTCTGGGAATGGAGGTTTATCAAAGTGATGATGCAATTTTATTTCTGAAACAAGTATGCATAAGATATGTTGAAGAATTTGATATGGTTGATCGTAAATCAACCCCCACTTCAAGTGCTCATGGAATTTTTTTGTGTAGAGGTGATGACATTGAAATAGTTGACGAGATGGTTTATAGAACTATTGTTGAAAGTTTGATGTTTCTGTAATACCCCTCCATTTCTGTAATGATTATTTCTTTTCTAGACTGAATTATGTGATACTGGATGGAGGAAAAGCCATGAATTGTTTAATGAAATAAATACAATAAAATGCTTATGTAATAAGTAATTTTCATTGGGGGGGGGGGGGGGTGAATCTGTATTATCAGATCAATAAAACTTTTTCATTTCCATACTTAGATACATATACGCTACTTCATTCAAGGGAACCCGCGTGTATACGCAACTGTGTCTAAAGCAACTAGCGTATATCCAAAATACTTATGATTCAGTTAATCCATTAAATGTTGATCTTTAGTTAGTGCATCAGAACTTCATTAACCATATGAACAGTAAGTAGGTGCAGTAAAAACAGAACAGATCATCACACACAAGAAGCACACATGAACACCATGATATAAGGTGGAAACCCAATGTGGGTGAAAACCACTTGCTGCAATTCGTTTCTATCTTCCTTTATTAAGAAACTTCTTTTACAATGTACCGGTGCAGTCCTTTACCAGCACGCAGGCTACAACCTGCAGAAGGCTACAACCTTCTCTCATTCTCCAGACACTCCTGGAAGGGAGCTCCAACCCCCTTTGCTCTTGTACTAGCTAAGATACTAGTACGTAGGCGTCGGCCTACAATATTCTCTCCTCTGGGTACCACGTTTCATAAATTTTCAGACTGGATACTACTGAAGCACAACACATAATCTGAAGGCCACGTTTCATCCAATTTTCATACTGGACCCATAACTATCATTGAAGCTCAAAACAATCACTACTAACATCATCAATCTCTGAATCACTGAAACACTGAAACCCTGTTAATAACACAGTCACCAGAACATAGAGCAGATAACAGAACTCTACTATAACCATCAAATCCATCTGCAACTTCAAATATTATCCTTCATAATGTATACGCTACTATAATGAATCAAACCCGCGTACATACACGCTTTTGCCAAAGACAACCCGCATACAGATCTAAAAATAATTTCTCATAACTTGCAGCTGTACCAGACATCAGTCATACTCATAACACTTATAGAACAATACATGCGTCAGTATGTAGATCTAGAATAAGCATCATAAAGATAGTTCATTTCAAACCATTTGATCCCGATCTCTCCTTAGATCTTATTCTCCGTCAACCGGTGAGATCCCTCCTTAGCTCAGATCAAGAAATGCATCATCAACCCATAACCTGCATACTAGATCTCATACTTCATCAGATATTCAAAACATTCTTTTCAGATACACTTGCCTAATGATCTTCTTCTCCTTGTATAGTCTTAGGCCTTGCTCAATACCACGGTCCAAAACCATAATAAATCAATACCAAGAGCCCAATACTTGGGATCAACACACTTGTCGAGATACCATGGTCCGAAACCATAGGTTCAAATACCGAGGACTAACTACCACAGACCAAAAGTAAGCTTTCCGACATGTACGCGCTTTTCCGTGCATGAAACTGCGTGTATACCCTACTTGGTATATAGCGAACCTGCGTATATATATTTTCTCTTCATACTTGTAGTCTGATCATCAATTCCTTGCTGCTATCCTTCTGCACTATGATTTGTCATTAGTGTGATTTGCCATCAAGGACAACACTTGTCTCATAATGCCAACAATCTCCCCCTTTGTTCTTGATGGCAAAGCTAACTTGTCACACTTAGAACTTGATCTTCTTATTCCTTTGAGTTGTCCTGCATCCCATGCATTTAGTCACATCTGTAGATTGATCTAGTTATATGTAAGTGAGTTGTTCTTCTATGAGAGGGTTGCCATCAAGTACAACACATGCATCATAATGCAAAAATCTCCCCCTTTGGACTTGATGGCAACAACACCAAATCACTCTCCCCCTTTGACATCAAGGGCAAAGGGTGGACTAACATATTCTCTTTCCTTGATAAACATTCTGTTGTCCATACTCCCCCTGAGTACCTGCTGAAATCTCCAAATGTGCTCCCCCTTTGTATATGCCAAAGTGTACCAATCTGTCCATGCTCCCTCTGAGTACATGCCAAGTCTCTGTACTGCTGAAGTGTGCTGTTCATACTCTTCCTGACTGAAGGCAAGATCTACAAAAAGATGTTCTTCAAGAAGAACCATGACTTATACATCATAAGAGACCTTCCTATCACCAAAAGACTCAATACATACATCCATTTCCCAACCACGTGGGGATATACTAGAATTGACTCATCCACCCAACCAAGTGGGGATACATCAATAGTTTACACATGATAAAGCAAGAGCATTACATTTTCATCCCATGCATAGTGGGGAAACCAATATAGGCCGTTACATGACCTTGACATCATGAAAGAGATATCACAAAAGAGATATATGACCGAAATATCTAGAGCAAGACTTTATGAAAGTCACCAATAATTGATATTGCCAGCATCTGTCGATTCAGATCAGCAACCAAGAGATCCTTATGCCTTTGTTTCACCTGAAACCAACAACAACCGTGAACTAGAACCAAAAGCTTCTAAGATAATGCCAACAATGCATCATTGAAAGATTATCTACTCCCCCTGAACCTGTGCCAGATGGTCTCTGTCAGACCCATATCAGACTCTCTGCAACCAACATCTGTCCCTGCTGATTTCCTTCAAAACTCCATATACGCGTCTGCATCCACATAAACAAGCCTATATACGCGGATAGGCCTTATGAAACTCACGTACAACCATTTCCATATCAGCAACCTGTAAATGTCCTGCAATAAGGTATGTCTGAACATAGATGTCAACTCCTCCTTTTAATCATCATCATGAAATCATTCACATTATATGTGAAACCACCATAGCCATTACATCAACGTCAAGATCTACATGATCCAAGTATCATTACTTGGGAACATCTGCATCAATCAACATATGTAAGTATCAACCTATCATCATATAGATAAGAACTCATCACCATGTCTCCAACAAAGCAACTTTGAGTAGTCATCCATGTATCAGCACTATGTATCTTGAGCTCAAGCTCATTTGACACAACTTCTTGATATCATCAACAGCAACAATCCTTATCCACAAGAGTGCCTGCATCATAATTGTATGCATATGATGACAGCAGCATATGAGTGACTCATCATCAAGTGAGGAAGATGTGTATTCAAGCTTTGTACTTCTCCTTATCCTTATGAAGATCACCATGTAAGCACCATATATGCATCATCAAAGAATCAACCATAAATCTGATCTGAACATCAACTATTTATCCCCAAGAATCATATGAGATTTTATCATGGACAACTCATAACCACATCATAGCAAGATATATCATTTAGTTATATAAGCATCATCACCAAGGACTATTAACCATAATGCCAACAATGAATTATTAAAGGCATATGCTCCTCCTCAACCTGTGCCATCTGTTAGATCTGATCATGCATATATCAACAATAAGCATCAAGACATCATCAAGTCAGGATCAAAACGCTTCTAGACATCTTACAAGTATCAAAACATTTCCACACATCCTCAGCAGACTGTAACTATTAATCAATAGAGCAGATAATAGACTGAATCATATCAGGTCCTTTTTCTGAGCCTGTCCCCGCTGCTTTTCCTCAGACTGACATATACGCGACTTTGTAGTGTCTAACTCGCGTATATACGCAACTTTCCTTTATGGAAATTGCGTATGAGATTCAGGATACTGAATTTTTACACTTTCAGCTCCCTCTGAGTCTGTTATTTCTGTGTTGTGCTGTATCTGAGTACATTGTGTTGTGCCACATCTTTCTGACTGTACTTCCTTCTTCTTCCATATCTTTAAGTGTGATTATGTTTTCTCCTTTTGGTGTGATGTCCGTCCTTTGTTCCTGCATTCCTTTGCTATATGTCCAAGTTTGTTACATGCATAACATCTTACATGTTTCATATTCCTCCTGTAGCAATCAGCAGCTTTGTGACCAAACATATTGCAAGCAAAGCAATATCCATTAAAGTACCTTGAATGTGATGATCTTTCTGCATGATGGTCTTTAACTCTTCTTCTTCCACATCTGGCTGCAACATGTCCAAGATTATGACATACATAACATTCAACATTATTCATAGGAGGAGTAAAAGATTTTCTTTGAGGAGTCTCTTTCCTTGGTTGATGATGAGATTGACCTTTCATCTCCTTGTTGATCATTTTGGATTTCTCTTTATAGTTCCTTGCCTCACCTTGTGAACTAGATTCACCTTCAACAGATTCATGAAAACCAAGACTAGTCTTGATAATAGGAGACCTTTGACTACTAAGAATATCATCCAAGGCTTTAGTACTACCTTGAAATCTCAACAGTTTATCCTTTTCTTCTAATTTACCTTTCAAGATATTTACCTCAACTTGAAGTTGTTCCTCCTTTTCTAGACATTGCTTCTTCATGTCTTCTTCAGCTTTCCTTCCTTCTTCCAACTGATGCCTTAGTTTGAGAATCTCCTTTTCTTGCTCTTCATTCAGATCCTGCTGTATTTGACGAATTCTAAAGGCACATTCCAGTTGAGATTTTAAGCTGATATCTTCATTTACCTGTTTTTCAATAGCTTGGAGTAGATCTTTATTCTGCTTCTTTGATTCTTCAAGATCTTCCTTTAGCGAGCAGATCGTGGCTTCAAGACTTTCATAGTAACTGGATCTATCTCTGAGTTTCTTGATGGTTGTGCTTCTTTCATTGACTTCATCTCTTAATGATGTCACTTCACCCTGCAATTTTTGACATTGATTTTCCTTGTCCTTGAGTAACTTTCTTACCTTGTTTCCTTCCTCTGATTGAGCTTTGAGTTTGGTAACTTCTTCTTTCAAAGAACATTCCCTTTTGTTCAATAGATCTTGTTGATCTTTAATTTTGTCTGTAAGCCTTCTAAATACTGCCTCTATTTGATACTTTTCTTGCTCACCCATAAAAGCAAATTCAGTTGCTTCACTATCACTTTCATCTTTTCCAAATGGATAGATAGCTGGAACATCAGAGGATAGCAAATTCATACCTGATAGTTCATCTTCATTCTGAAATGATTCTGAATCTGATTCTGTATTTCAAGAGCTTCTTATACCTAATCCCCAATCGATTCTCCCACTGTCATAGTTCTTCTTAGATGTCTTCTTCTTCTTAGGTGCTTTCTTCTTAAACTTCTTTCCCATAGTTCCACGGATCTCCTTTAAGCGATCAAGCTTCTACCAAAGGACCTGCTCTGATACCAATTGTTGGAAATAATACTGAGAGGGGGGGTGAATCAGTATTATCAGATCAATAAAACTTTTTCATTTCCATACTTAGATACATATACGCTACTTCATTCAAGGGAACCCGCGTGTATACGCAGCTGTGTCTAAAGCAACTAGCGTATATCCAAAATACTTATGATTCAGTTAATCCATTAAATGTTGATCTTTAGTTAGTGCATCAAAACTTCATTAACCATATGAACAGTAAGCAGGTGCAGTAAAAACAGAACAGATCATCACACACAAGAAGCACACACGAACACCATGATATAAGGTGGAAACCCAATGTGGGTGAAAACCACCTGCTGCAATTCATTTCTATCTTCCTTTATTAAGAAACTTCTTTTACAATGTACTGGTGCAGTCCTTTACTAGCACGCAAGCTACAACCTGCAGAAGGCTACAACCTTCTCTCATTCTCCAGACACTCCTGGAAGGGAGCTCCAACCCCCTTTGCTCTTGTACTAGCTAAGATACTAGTACGTAGGCACCGGCCTACAATCTTCTCTCCTTTGGGTACCACGTTTCATAAATTTTCAGATTGGATACTCCTGAAGCACAACACATAATCTGAAGGCCACGTTTCATCCAATTTTCATACTGGACCCATAACTATCATTGAAGCTCAAAACAATCACTACTAACATCATCAATCTCTGAATCACTGAAACACTGAAACCCTGTTAATAACACAGTCACCAGAACACAGAGCAGATAACAGAACTCTACCATAACCATCAAATCCATCTGCAACTTCAAATATTATCCTTCATAATGTATACGCTACTATAATGAATCAAACCCGCGTACATACGCGCTTTTGCCAAAGACAACCCGTGTACAGATCTAAAAATAATTTCTCATAACTTGCAGCTGTACCAGACATCAGTCATACTCATAACACTTATAGAACAATACATGCGTCAGTATGTAGATCTAGAATAAGCATCATAAAGATAGTTCATTTCAAACCATTTGATCCCGATCTCTCCTTAGATCTTGTTCTCCATCAACCGGTGAGATCCCTCCTTAGCTCAGATCAAGAAATGCATCATCAACCCATAAACTGCATACTGGATCTCATACTTCATCAGATATTCAAGACTTTCTTTTCGGATACACTTGCCTAATGATCTTCTTCTCCTTTTATAGTCTTAGGCCTTGCTCAATACCACGGTCCAAAACCATAATAAATCAATACCAAGAGCCCAATACTTGGGATCAACACACTTGTCGAGATACCATGGTCCGAAACCATAGGTTCAAATACCGAGGACTAACTACCACGGACCAAAAGTAAGCTTTCCGACATGTACGTGCTTTTCCGTGCATGAAACTGCATGTATACCCTACTTGGTATATAGCAAACCTGCGTATATATATTTTCTCTTCATACTTGTAGTCTGATCATCAATTCCTTGCTGCTATCCTTCTGCACTATGATTTGTCATTAGTGTGATTTTCCATCAAGGACAACACTTGTCTCATAATGCCAACAATCTCCCCCTTTGGACTTGATGGCAAAGCTAACTTGTCACACTTAGAACTTGATCTTCTTATTCCTTTGAGCTGTCCTACATCCCATGCATTTAGTCACATCTGTAGATTGATCTAGTTATATGTAAGTGAGTTGTTCTTCTATGAGAGGGTTGCCATCAAGTACAACACATGCATCATAATGCAACAATCTCCCCCTTTGGACTTGATGGCAACAACACCAAATCACTCCCCCCCCTTTGACATCAAGGGCAAAGGGTGGACTAACATATTCTCTTTCCTTGATAAACATTCTGCTGTCCATACTCCCCCTGAGTACCTGCTGAAATCTCCAAATGTGCTCCCCCTTTGTATATGCCAAAGTGTACCAATCTGTCCATGCTCCCTCTGAGTACATGCCAAGTCTTTGTACTGCTGAAGTGTGCTAATCATGCTCTTCCTGACTGAAGGCAAGATCTGCAAAAAGATGTTCTTCAAGAAGAACCATGACTTATACATCATAAGAGACCTTCCTATCACCAAAACACTCAATGCATACATCCATTTCCCAACCACGTGGGGATATACTAGAATTGACTCATCCACCCAACCAAGTGGGGATACATCAAGAGTTTACACATGATAAAGCAAGAGCATTACATTTTCATCCCAGGCATAGTGGGGAAACCAATATAGGCCGTTACATGACCTTGACATCATGAAAGAGATATCACAAAAGAGATATATGACCGAAATATCTAGAGCAAGACTTTATGAAAGTCACCAATAACTGATATTGCCAGCATCTGTCGATTCAGATCAGCAACCAAGAGATCCTTCTGCCTTTGTTTCACCTGAAACCAACAACAACCGTGAACTAGAACCAAAAGCTTCTAAGATGATGCCAACAATGCATCATTGGAATATTATCTACTCCCCCTGAACCTGTGCCAGATGGTCTCTGTCAGACCCATATCAGACTCTCTGCAACCAACATCTGTCCCTGCTGATTTCCTTCAAAACTCCATATACGCGTCTGCATCCACATAAACAAGCGTATATACGCGGATAGGCCTTATGAAACTCGCGTACAACCATTTCCATATCAGCAACCTGTAAATGTCCTGCAATAAGGTATGTCTGAACATAGATGTCAACTCCTCCTTTTAATCATCATCATGAAATCATTCACATTATATGTGAAACCACCATAGCCATTACATCAACGTCAAGATCTACATGATCCAAGTATCATTACTTGGGAACATCTGCATCAATCAACATATGTAAGTATCAACCTATCATCATATAGATAAGAACTCATCACCATGTCTCCAACAAAGCAACTTTGAGTAGTCATCCATGTATCAACACTATGTATCTTGAGCTCAAGCTCATTTGACACAACTTCTTGATATCATCAACAGCAACAATCCTTATCCACAAGAGTGCCTGCATCATAATTGTATGCATATGATGACAGCAGCATATGAGTGACTCATCATCAAGTGAGGAAGATGTGTATTCAAGCTTTGTACTTCTCCTTATCGTTATGAAGATCACCATGTAAGCACCATATATGCATCATCAAAGAATCAACCATAAATCTGATCTGAACATCAACTATTTATCCCCAAGAATCATATGAGATTTTATCATGGACAACTCATAACCACATCATAGCAAGATATATCATTTAGTTATATAAGCATCATCACCAAGGACTATAAACCATAATGCCAACAATGAATTATTAAAGGCATATGCTCCTCCTCAACCTGTGCCATCTGTTAGATCTGATCATGCATATATCAACAATAAGCATCAAGACATCATCAAGTCAGGATCAAAAATCTTCTAGACATCTTACAAGTATCAAAACATTTCCACACATCCTCAGCAGACTGTAACTATTAATCAATAGAGCAGATAATAGACTGAATCATATCAGGTCCTTTTTCTGAGCCTGTCCCCACTGCTTTTCCTTAGACTGACATATAAGCGACTTTGTAGTGTCTAACTCGCGTATATACGCGACTTTCCTTTATGGAACTTGCGTATGAGATTTAGGATAATGAAGTTTTACACTTTCAGCTCCCTCTGAGTCTGTTATGTCTGTGCTGTGCTGTATCTGAGTACATTATGCTGTGCCACATCTTTCTGACTGTACTTCCTTCTTCTTCCATATCTTTAAGTGTGATGATGTTTTCTCCTTTTGGTGTGATGTCCGTCCTTTGTTCCTGCATTCCTTTGCTATATGTCCAAGTTTGTTACATGCATAACATCTTACATGTTTCATATTCCTCCTGTAGCAATCAGCAGCTTTGTGACCAAACATATTGCAAGCAAAGCAATATCCATTAAAGTACCTTGAATGTGATGATCTTTCTGCATGATGGTCTTTAACTCTTCTTCTTCCACATCTGGCTGCAACATGTCCAAGATTATGACATACATAACATTCAACATTATTCATAGGAGGAGTAAAAGATTTTCTTTGAGGAGTCTCTTTCCTTGGTTGATGATGAGATTGACCTTTCATCTCCTTGTTGATCATTTTGGATTTCTCTTTATAGTTCCTTGCCTCACCTTGTGAACTAGATTCACCTTCAACAGATTCATGAAAATCAAGACCAGTCTTGATAATAGGAGACATTTGACTACTAAGAATATCATCATCCAAGGCTTTAGTACTATCTTGAAATCTCAACAGTTTATCCTTTTCTTCTAATTTACCTTTCAAGATATTTACCTCAACTTGAAGTTGTTCCTCCTTTTCTAGACATTGCTTCTTCATGTCTTCTTCAGCTTTCCTTCCTTCTTCCAACTGATGCCTTAGTTTGAGAATCTCCTTTTCTTGCTCTTCATTCAGATCCTGCTGTATTTGACGAATTCTAAAGGCACATTCCAGTTGAGATTTTAAGCTGATATCTTCGTTTACCTGTTTTTCAATAGCTTGGAGTATATCTTTATTCTGCTTCTTTGATTTTTCAATATCTTCCTTTAGCGAGCGGATCGTGGCTTCAAGACTTTCATAGTAACTGGATCTATCTCTGAGTTTCTTGATGGTTGTGATTCTTTCATTGACTTCATCTCTTAATGATGTCACTTCACCCTGCAACTTTTGACATTGATTTTCCTTGTCCTTGAGTAACTTTCTTACCTTGTTTCCTTCCTCTGATTGAGCTTTGAGTTTGGTAACTTCTTCTTTCAAAGAACATTCCCTTTTGTTCAATAGATCTTGTTGATCTTTAATTTTGTCTGTAAGCCTTCTAAATACTGCCTCTATTTGATACTTTTCTTGCTCACCCATAAAAGCAAATTCAGTTGCTTCACTATCACTTTCATCTTTTCCAAATGGATAGATAGTTGGAACATCAGAGGAGAGCAAATTCATACCTGATAGTTCATCTTCATTCTGGAATGATTCTGAATCTGATTCTGAATTTGAAGAGCTTCTTATACATAATCCCCAATCGATTCTCCCACTGTCATTGTTCTTCTGAGATGTCTTCTTCTTCTTAGGTGCTTTCTTCTTAAGCTTCTTTCCCATAGTTCCACGGATCTCCTTTAAGCGATCAAGCTTCTACCAAAGGACCTGCTCTGATGCCAATTGTTGGAAATAATACTGAGAGGGGGGGGTGAATCAGTATTATCAGATCAATAAAACTTTTTCATTTCCATACTTAGATACATATACGCTACTTCATTCAAGGGAACCCGTGTGTATATGCAGCTGTGTCTAAAGCAACTAGCGTATATCCAAAATACTTATGATTCAGTTAATCCATTAAATGTTGATCTTTAGTTAGTGCATCAGAACTTCATTAACCATATGAACAGTAAGCAGGTGCAGTAAAAACAGAACAGATCATCACACACAAGAAGCACACATGAACACCATGATATAAGGTGGAAACCCAATGTGGGTGAAAACCACCTGCTGCAATTCGTTTCTATCTTCCTTTATTAAGAAACTTCTTTTACAATGTACTGGTGCAGTCCTTTACCAGCACACAGGCTACAACCTGCAGAAGGCTACAACCTTCTCTCATTCTCCAGACACTCCTGGAAGGGAGCTCCAACCCCCTTTGCTCTTGTACTAGCTAAGATACTAGTACGTAGGCGCCGGCCTACAATATTCTCTCCTCTGGGTACCACGTTTCATAAATTTTCAGACTGGATACTCCTGAAGCACAACACATAATCTGAAGGCCACGTTTCATCCAATTTTCATACTGGACCCATAACTATCATTGAAGCTCAAAACAATCACTACTAACATCATCAATCTCTGAATCACTGAAACACTAAAACCCTGTCAATAACACAGTCACCAGAACACAGAGCAGATAACAGAACTCTGCCATAACCATCAAATCCATCTGCAACTTCAAATATTATCCTTCATAATGTATACGCTACTATAATGAATCAAACCCGCGTACATACGCGCTTTTGCCAAAGACAACCCGCGTACAGATCTAAAAATAATTTCTCATAACTTGCAGCTGTACCAGACATCAGTCATACTCATAACACTTATAGAACAATACATGTGTCAGTATGTAGATCTGGAATAAGCATCATAAAGATAGTTCATCTCAAACCATTTGATCCCGATCTCTCCTTAGATCTTGTTCTCCATCAACCGGTGAGATCCCTCCTTAGCTCAGATCAAGAAATGCATCATCAACCCATAACCTGCATACTGGATCTCATACTTCATCAGATATTCAAGACTTTCTTTTCGGATACACTTGCCTAATGATCTTCTTCTCCTTTTATAGTCTTAGGCCTTGCTCAATACCACGGTCCAAAACCATAATAAATCAATACCAAGAGCCCAATACTTAGGATCAACACACTTGTCGAGATACCATGGTCCGAAACCATAGGTTCAAATATCGAGGACTAACTACCACGGACCAAAAGTAAGCTTTCCGACATGTACACACTTCTCCGTGCATGAAACTGCGTGTATACCCTACTTGGTATATAGCGAACCTGCGTATATATATTTTCTCTTCATACTTGTAGTCTGATCAACAATTCCTTGCTGCTATCCTTCTGCACTATGATTTGTCATTAGTGTGATTTGCCATCAAGGACAACACTTGTCTCATAATGCCAACAATTGGTTAGATTTTCTGTTATTTTATTTTCTTAGCACAAGAAATTATATCCAGATTCCATTTCCAAAAAATGGTTATCATAAATGTAATATTGCTTGAAATTTGAATTTATTGTTAAGATGCATGCGTACTGTCATTAAGAATTTTATTTAAAAAAAAATATAGATTTTACCATTTAGTTGAGTACGTATGATAGTAAAAAAAAAAAAAGAGGGGAGTCTAAGTTTAAATATTTGTGTTTATGACTATAATCAAGCGTATTATTGTTAGCATCAAGTATTTATAGGTTCTCTTTTTTTTTAAAGTAATGGTTCCAAAGTATACAATGGTCTGGAAAACTGTGCATATTGTTTCTTTACATGTAGAATAAGTTATAGTTAGAAGAGTACAGGGGGGACAGTATGCAGTATAGAACAATTAAGGAATTCAAGAGGGACAAGTGGGAATTAACCATAAAAATCGAGACGTAATTTCTTGGTGTTATGCTTTTAGAAAGCAATCAATTTTAATCTCTGGTGAGATAAAATTAATAGGATTCTAATTCTAGTGGTAAAACACAGAAGCAAAATAATACAATAGGAAACATGTTTTACAATGTATTCAATTTTAATCTTTGGTGAGATATAATTGACATGACTCTAATACTAGTGGTAAAACACAGAAGCATATTAATACAATAGGAAACATGTTAAAAGATCACACAATTACTAACTACTTAATAGGTTATATTTCATCCAAGATACTAACTATGTACACAATTTAGTATTATTCATCTGTAATCAGATAACAAGTGTGACCCTTGAAAAGGAACCAATAAAAAATCCGTATGCAAGGAAGCAGTCGAGATAGTAACTACTTCTTTTTCCTTTATATAGAACTAACTAGTAGAATTAAAAATCGAGAGTACTGGAATACATGAAGAACATATAATAGTATAGATAACAAAGTAGTGATTCAAAATATGACACATGAAATGGAATTCAGATATATGTGTGTGTGTTTGTGTTTGTGTGTGTGTAGTTATTAGCTTGCAAATTCTACCACTGTCAAAAAGGTAAAAAACAAAACCTCCCCGAAGCAGGCCATAGTAACAAATAAACCTCCATAGAGAAATTATATTGAGCATCATTGAAGGAACAAACTATTCTGACCACCGAAATACAAATAAGTCATTTCACTATGCGATGAATACACTTTACACTATAATAAACATATGTCTATGCCCATGGTAAATAGGGTGTCCAAAATTTGTAAGTTAAAAACATAATAACGGAGTACGACCAACCCATGGCCAGTAGTTACAGACTAAAGGAAGAAAACAAAGACAAAATCCCCTTGATTCAAGGAATTAACACCTAAACTACCCATATGGCATGCCTCGCAAATAATTCACATTAGCCTAGTTGCTAACGAATCTTAGCAAGACCATTGTACTTAATCAAACCCCGGAAGGTGGAATTTAACCAACCTGAAAAACAATAGTGGTTGAATGTAAGTGATGACCATGGTTTCTGATTTCATATGGAAGAGTTATTGTAAAGAGTGGTTAAGACCTGCAAGATAGAGGATACAAGGTATCAGTATCCTATAGTTTGAAGTATGAATTAAAAGGGTAAAAGAATTACAAGAGAATT